>JAVJIF010019728.1:0-97439 GCA_038442645.1 Agave tequilana
TTGGAATATATATTACCACTGTGCTTCCGCACTCTGATTCCTGCATGTACTGATGCTTAGCGTATATATGTGAGGGTATTTTTGTCCTGCGTATATATGTCATAGTAATATCTCCGTACCCGTGGGATCGGGGTGTTACAAGATGGTATAAGAGCTTAGGCTCTCACATCTCCATTACAACCAGTTGGCAGATTAATGAGATATTAATTTGCAACTGGAGATCATGAGTTATGGCTATACATTTCAATCACAAGTGCGATATTATCTATTCCTTCCTTGTAATCCATTTCTAGGATCCTGAGACCCTTCTATCTTTTACCTTCCAGCTTCTTTCCGTCATCCCTTCAACCAACCAGATATGAAAAGACGGGGAACACATAACGGTCCTGGTACTTCTCGGGATGGTTCCAATGGAGAGAATGATAGCATGATGAGGTACTTCAAGGTATGATAGAGAGTCAGCGGCAGCAGACAGAGCTTCTGCGACAGTGGTTATTGACAACACCTAGAGAGCAGAGGCCTGGAAATGTGTCCGATTTCAGAAGACTGCAGCTGCTATATTTTCGGGTACCGAGAAGCCTTTGGACGCCGACCAATGGCTGATTGACATTACAGATCTTCTGAAGGTAGCCTGGATCCCTAATGAAATCCAGGTGGAAGTGACCAAGATACAGCTGAAGGATGTGGCCAGAACCTGGTGGTTGGCGGAAGAAGCGATACTAGAGAAACCATTACTTGAGACCAGTTCTTGAAGGGTTTCTATTAAAGATTCTTTTCCGCAATAGCTCAGAAGGAAATAGAAGAGAAAATCATCAGGTTATAGTAATTGAACCGATCTGTGAATGAGTACGCTGCTGAATTTCTGAGATTCAGTCGATTGCACCTTACATGGTGACCGATAAAGAGAAGCGAGCTAGCAGGTTTCAGCAGGGGCTGAAGATGGACATTCAGATATTTCTTATCCCTTAGCAGCTGAAGACGTACTCCCAGGTTCTCTCTATTGCCTATGAAGTGGAATGAGGACTGGAGAAGAATAAACCAGCTGCAGAACAAGCCAGTGAAGTGACCCTTTCAGTTAATGAACGAAGAAGACCCAGCCAGAACCAACAATGGCCCGATAGCCAGGCAACCATTCTGACCTTCTCCTCAACAGACTATATGTGGATATTTCCTGAAGCCCGGACACATCCAACGCAATTGCTTAAAAGCGAACGGGATGTGTTTGGCATGTGGATCCGACAATCACTCAATAGGTGATTGTCCGTTTAAGAAGACATGGAATACTGCCCTAGTACCACTAGCACTTCCTGTACCACCACCGAGAAGGAACCCAGAGCCCGGTAACAGAAGAGCTCCACTCCCTCCCGAGAAATGAGAGGCGAGAGCTGGAGACGACCGTGAGAGAGGTCAAGCCTACAATTGTCAGCAAAGAAGCTGAGGCGTCAGATGTGATAGTGGAAGGATAGGGAGCCCACTACTCAAAACAAAAGCACTGAGGATATCACCATGACTGCTATCGCTGACTTTTTGTGTCCTGAGATGGTAATCTTCCTTATCCTTTCCACTTAATCATATTATCATCGTTGACCCTAGTCTCTCCCGTGTTCATTATAGAAATTTTGATGATGAAATTTTTGTAAAGTGGGTAGATTGTAACACCCCGTTCCCTGAATACGTACCCAGACACTTGTCCTAATTTTCAATCATATTTTTTTAATTTTCTTTCAATATTTATTTTTGGTTTGTGATTATTTATATTATTATTTGGTATCGGATCTGGATTCTCAAACTCAGAGTCAGCCCTGGTCTGGACGGGAAACTGATACCAGCATACTATCTGATTTGACCTGTTTGATAATCTAATTTGGTCAATTTCAGTTTTAGATACTATTTTTCAATATTTTAGATTTTTCATGATTTTCTAGATTTTTTTGGATTTTTCTACAAAATCTTCAAAACCGGTGTAGATCGGTATCGCTGACCGATTCCCTATTTTAGTTTTTGAATGGAGATTAATTTCTAGAAACAGCATTCACATTACTTCTTAGAATCTTATTTCTATCTAAACACATTTTTAGAGATTTTTCTGAATTTATCGAAATTCGACTGGATTTGATGTTTACCGATATCACTGGTTGATTCTAGAATTTTTAATCTGAAAACCAAATTAAATTTCTTGAATCTAATTTCATCATGTATCTTAAGATGATATTTTTATTTTGAAAATTTTTGGGAACATTTTCGAAACAGTCAATTTTTACCCGATTTAAATAATAATATTATTTTCAAATTCTATTCCTTTCTTGATTTTTTTCTTTCTCCATTCCTCTACTTAATTCTCCATTTTATTCTATTAAATTTATTATTTAATAATTTAATTATTTACTGATTTTTCTATTTTTTTTCTTTTTCTTTTTTTTTTCTTCTTTTCTTTCTTTTCTTTTTCGTTTCTCTTTATTCTTTTCTCCACTTGATCCCTGTCTCCCCCTTACCTTTACCAATGACCATTCCTCCTCTCCTCCACCGTACCACTCCTCTCCCTTTCCTTCTCTTTCTTTTCCTCTATTATCTTTTTTTCTTTTCCTCTCTCTATTTTTCTCTCATTCTCTCCATCCTCCCTATCTCTCAATCTCCCACTTTCTCTCTCTCACTCTCCCACTAACTCTCTCTCTCCTACCTTTGACCACCGCCACCAGCACCACCAGTGCGCGTCATCGCCTTCTCCAAGCCGATGCCACCTCCCCAAACCCCTCTCCTCTTTTCCACCTCCCTCCTCTTCAACCACCACCTCCCCTTCTCCAATTTCACCATAACCCATCACCACCACCTCCTCCTCTTCTTCTTCTTCTTCAAATTCACCACCAAATTCTCCATCACCTCCTCCACTTCCACCACCCAGCCACTATCTCCACCTCCTCTAACTCTGCAGCATCACCACCAACCCCCACCTTCACAACCACCACAATCTACAACAACAACCACAACATCAACAACAACACCAATCCATTCCACCTCCTTCCTCCCAAGGCCAGGCCGTCGTGCCGCCCTCCCCTGTGGCTGCCCTCTCCTCCTTTTCTCTTTTCTCTTCTCTTTATTTCTTTCTCTTTTCTTTTCTCTCCTTTTTTTTCTCTTTCCTGTTTCCTTTTCCTCTCACCGTCCTCTCTCTCTCTCTCTCTTTCTCTGTTCTGGCTCTAGTCTCACCCTCCTCATGCTCTCTCTCTTTCTCATTTCTCTCTTTCCCCCTCTCTCTCTATCTCTCTCTGTCTTATTCTCTCTCCTTTCCCCCTCTCTCTTGCCACACACTCTCTCTACTCTTTCTCTCACTTCGGCATGTTTGCGTGATTTTATAGAGTATCACCATATTCTGATTTTAGGTGAGTACTTCACTTTATGTCGGCGAGTACCGTTTCTCGATTTTGCGAATACATGTCATGCTTTTGGGCAATTGCATTTTTGTAGTGTTTGAGTGTTTGCATATTGGTGATGTTATGCATTGGCGGGTGATTATGGTATGTTATTGTGGGCTGTTGTTGTATCGGTGTAGCGATGTATGTATTGTGGGTGGTGTTTTGTATCTGTGGCGAATGGTTGTACTAGTGTAGGCAATATGTATATATATGCATGGGACTAACTGGAGTGCAGGGCAGGTAAAGTCCTTGGATAAGCCTACCCGATAGGGTAGCGGCGTCTGAGAGACCACTTCCCGGGCTATCCAATGGGTCCTTCTATACCCTTATGGGTTTAGTGGTAACTTTAGCGGAGTAGTTTCGCCTACTCAGCCCTCGGACTGGACTATCTAATAGACTCAGTCTTATATCTACAGGTTTCGTGGTAGTCCCGCCACGAGGTTGACCGATCTACAGTTCTCCCGTTATTATTTCTCCTGTTTACATATGTTCTTGTGTGGTACTATATCTTCTGCAGGTACCTCCTCGGCCTTCTGACCCAATTAACCCTTTGGGCTATCACCTACTTCCTCAAAAGAGGAGTGCACTTAGACCCTCTGGGTCTCTCGGCTCCACCTGGTAGGTGTGTTGGTGCTCAACGCTTTAGCATTGATTCGCCTAGGCAGAACTCTGTCAGATTTCAAACTCGTATTTTAATCCGAGTCATCTCAGTAGCTCTGCCAAGCACTTTATTGATTAAACAATATTTGTTGTCCTCGCCTCCAGCCTTGCTCAGCTCTGCTTGTCTGTGCACGTAGCTATAATGCTGCTTTTATATTGTTTAATATGATTGTGAAGAGTTTGAAATGTTTAACTATATGGTTCCCCTTTATCTTGTCATAAGACCTATAATTAACTGACATCTGACATCTTATATTTGACACATGATACTTGACATGCTCTTACTTGACACTTGACACTGACATATCATCACCTGACTCATGATTGTTACTTAACGGGGACTTGACACTTGTTATCCTATTATACACCTAAATTCATGTGCTCCTGTATTTAACATGTTCCTCATGTTATAACAATCTGGATAGTCCATGTAAACTGATCATTATGGACACATTGGTAATAATTAGATAACTTACACTGGGATAAAAAATTGATGTGTACTGATATAGTTTCCATGTTTATGATGGTCTTAAAGTGTCGCGCGGCCACACTCTTGGGATTCATCTTGGAGGCCACCAAGTGTTTCCGTGGGTTATGTTGGTATCCCTACTTCCCTGACTTCCTTTCGGGTCACAACAAGCCCCTGGGCCTATTCCTGTGGGAGCAGCGACACCCTGCTCTAATTCGGACGTTATAATAAGTCATGATACCTAGCGGTACATTCCTGTTCAGCTCAGGATACTCTTTGGTCGTTGTCCCGGGCAAGCACAGGACCCATTCTAAATATGGTTCGTCGATCTCCATCAGTTTCCAAAACTTGCTCTCTAATTTGTATGTGGAGATATATGAAATAGGACACATACCGAAGCTTACAAATTAGATGAGTCACTATAAAACAAAATAAAATGATTTGCTGGTGTTTTATTGAACTTTGTGTAGATAGTATTTTATCAGTTTTATGTTGTATCCATATTCTGTTATCGAGAAACTCAGGTTTATGAACTCAGATTACGGTGACGTGAGGTATAGGGAGTATATATGAGGGTTTCCTTATTTGAATTATTCCTTTGACATACTAATCTCGTGAATTGGTAATTTGGGTTTATATAACTGGTTTTGCCATATTTTCTTTACTTCTTGTCTCATTTCTTTTTCGTGTGTGCTTATATTCACGATACACCCTCATGTACACGTGTGCCTGATGTGCACGCCACTTGGCACTCATCTTACTACTCGTTGGTTGCTTTCTGACAACCCTAGGCTTGCATGTCCAGATTTTGGAGCGTGAAGTGTAGCGAATGCTTCCGTGGAGATCAGAGTCGCGTAGCGGAAGCTTGGATGACACAGTAGCTCTTTCCTTCTAGCCCCTCTCTTAATCAGGCTCTGAGACTCCTCTTGCTGCTCGTAAGCACTTCTCAATTTTGGTTATGTATATTTTCTTATAAATTGTACTTTTGTATCCTCTGGTGATGTAATATTTCTTTAATATTGTATCACGCTCTGTAATAACTGTATACTTGTACTTTTCTGTTGAAATGTATATTACCACTGTGTTTTTGCACTCTGATTCCTACATGTACTGATGCTTGGCATATATATGTGAGGATATTTTTGACCTGCGTATATATGTCACAGTAACGTCTCTGTAGCCGCGGGATCGGGGCGTTACAATAAGTCTTGATACCTAGTGGTATGTTCTGACTTTATATCAGATACTCCTGGACCGTTGTCCCGGGCATGTACGGGACCCATTCTAAAAATGGTCCGTCAAACTCCATCAGTTTCCAATAACTTACTTACTGGTTTGTATGCGAAGGTTTGTGGAATGAGACACATACCGATGCATACAAATCGGACGAGTAATAATTATAAGAAAAATATTAATAATATAATAATAATCTAATTTCATGTTTATACTGCTTGATTGTGATTAGTTTATACTTGCATTACTTGGGTACTTACCACCTGATCTGTTACTTCCATGGTTCCTGTATAACATCACACGACACACTTGTTACCTGAACACGGTGGAATGGTATCTAGAGCTAAGTGCCACGAGGAGTTAAGCGCCACGCCACACATGTAGTGGGGGTACCTCTGGGGTCCGTGGGGGTACCTCTGGGGTCCGTGGGGGTACCCCTGGAGTCTTACACCGCGTCTTTAGTGCACCAGTAATCCAGACCCAGTACATGATGTTATCAGCTACCCAAAAATGATAATATCAGGAGCATGTGTTATTTGGTCACTCCCTCGTTCGGATAATGATACCCGCATGTCAAAGTTCGAATGAGTTCTGCTGGAAGTACGGTCTCTAGTATTGACTACTAGTTGTGTGAGACACTGGAACATAGTGATTAATATAACAGATGATACCGATTATTATTATATAATAAAGTATATTGCTCGTCACTTGCGTGGTATTATTTCTGTGCTACTATAATTAAATTCCTCATATTCTTGTTTAATGGATTGTACTTGCATAACTGAGTCATGATACTGAAAGTACACCTAGAGGGGTGAATAGGTGTACGGCTAATCTAATGACAAATAATGCAGAATTAAAAACTAAATGCAACACACTTAGTGTAACCAAAGAGTGTAGCCGAATTCCGGCGAAGGGCTCTGGACTAACTCCTCTTGATTCCTCTAAATAAGAGTTGAGGTGCTATATGAAGCTCTCTTGGTTAAACACAAGTATGGGCACACAATCAAACCAAGCATGTATATATGATATGACAATAAGATGCAATGCACAATGAGAGAGAGAGAGAGAGTTAGAGAAAGTGGATCAAACGCAAACACTGAGATATGTTTCGAGGTTCGAGCACACAGCTCTACGTCCCCGCCTTCACACAAAAGGATTTCCACTAACTCGTCCACACAGGACTTCCCACACAGGGAACCTCCACTGAGGATTTGGGTAAATACAAACTGGGAGTACACAACTCCTCTCTCAACAATACAACCTCTCACTAGAGGCAAGGCACAAACCAACACAATATCCACCTCTCACTAGAAGGGTACCAACAAACTCAATCACCTCTACACTTAGAGGGATGGCACTTAGCCAAACAAATATCAACCTCACACTTGAGGGATAAGGCACAAAGCCACAACTCCAACAAACACCTCTTCACTAAGAGGGATACCAAAACAACATCTACTATCACCTCTCACTAGAGGGATACCAATACAATCACCTCTCACTAGAGAGATATCACAAATCAAGGAGGGTTACAACTTAGTGGTTTCTACAACCACAAACTAATTTTCCCATAAAATAATATCCTAATAGATAGGATAGATAGATATCTCAAGTGTGAGAAATAAAGAGTTTGAAAATCAAAAACACAAAGAAAAACTCTTGAGAAAACTTTTAGAATATAATGGAAATGAAGATAAAAATCAATCCCAAAGACTTCTCCTTTTCTTGATTTTTCCAACCCTTTAAAACAAATAAAGATAAAATTTTTAAACCCAAACTCTTTTTAAAACTTGTATTAAACATTTGTAAAGGTGAGAAATTTTGCTCTTTAAATTCTTGTTCAAAACTAGCCAAGGAATGGGGTATTTATAGCCCCAATACAAATCTGCCCGTTGGCAGCAGGAAAGGGCTGTTTTGCCCTTCTGGTCGACCGCCCGGTCGACCGGCCCTAACGGTCAGATTTCTGACTGTTGTGTCTCCAGTCGACCGGCCCGGTTGACCGAGACTGGATACAGAGAGCAGAGCTCTCTGCCGGTCAACTGGCCTGGTCGACCGGGGCCATTTCTAGAGAGCAGAACTCTCTGGACGGTCGACCGCCCGGTCGACCGGTCCACCAGCCCTGGCTGCGTGCACGTCCTGTGCACATCGGTCGACCGGTCCGGTCGACCGACTTCTGCCTCGGTCGACCGATCCGGTTGATCGGCAGACAGCCTGGTCAACATTTATAGGATTTAAAAACTTGATGTTTTATCTTTAATTAAATCTCATAAAATCACATAAATTCTACAAAAATCAGTTCTTATTATATCTTTGAAATACAAATATGTGTGACAAAAATTCAACAAATATTTTGAACAATTTGAATCATTTTGTGAAATAGAAGATTGCCTTAAACCAAAATCCATATTTTCTAAAACTTAGATTTTTGAAATGGAAAACCGTTTTCTCCAAAACTCATGTAAGTATAAAAACATGATATTGAAACAACTTTTAAGCTTGTTGTATATGGATAGAATCCAATATACATGAAAGATATTATATCTATGTTTTTGACTTGAAAACCAAGATCGGTTTAATCCGAAAACACAAAACTAATAAATATGAAACGTGTGTGTATTGTGAACTTGAGCATATCACACTATCTAATCTTTACAATGAGATCTAACATAATCTTAACTAAACAAACCGATGTCTTCTTGTAGAACTCCGTCTCCAAGTTGACTCGATCCAAACGTGATCCACCGAGCTTGACTCCAACCGAGTGCTAGATGTGAACTTGACGCTCAAGCTCTTGAATCACCATGTGAAAGCTCCAAAACATCTTTGTTGAAGCTAATCACCTACTAATATCTTGATCAAATATCTGAAATTAAATATCACAAGATTATTAGTAAAGTATAACTACATGAGTTAATCATCATCAAAACTAGAGTGAAGGGCCTCTGGGCCAACAATCTCCTCCATTTTGATGATGACAAAACTCATGGAGTTATATATGCATGGATTAAAGTTAAGCTTCATAGAAGCCCCCCCTTAACTCATGCATAGTAATAAACAATAAAGATATGTCATGAATGCTCAACATAATATGCATAAACAAGCATAAAATAAGGAAATGAAACAAACATGATCTTTTATACTAATGAAATAAACATGCTTTTGATATCAATTTAAAATAAACATGGTCTTAAAAATAATGTTGCTCTTAATATCAATAAAGATTCTATTTTAAAATAAACATATTCTTAAAAATAATGTTGCTCTTGATACCAATAAAAATTCTTGATACCAACAAAACAATAAAAGATGCTCTTGATATCAATACCAACAAAAGATGCTTTTGATACCAATGGTAAAGGATAACAAATTTAAACAAACATGCATATAAACAAACATGTAAACAAATATGCATATATCAAACTCCAAAATGTCTCTCCCCCTTTTTGTCAATTCATCAACAAAAGGTGCAAACAATAAAGGGCATAAACAATATTTTTCTCCCTTTTGCATAAATCAAACAATAAAGGTGTATATGCTATATACATTCATGAAGAGGAGAGACGTGAAGTTAACTCCCCCTGCATACATGCATTTATATGAAAAGAGATGTCTAAACCCTAATCACATAAAGCAAAATATGCAATGTATAAAAGGAGATGTGAAGCTCCCTCTACACACGTGAACTACATACCAAAGAAAGGTCAATCACTTCAATATGACATATACTCAACATGAATCTATATATAGAGAAGATGTTAAGCTTCCCTTGCATATAAGCAATAAATATCAAAATGATACCAATTGAAAGAAATATCAAGTTAGTACGAAGGTAATCATCAAAACATCATGATACAATTTATGATATCAATTGAAAATAAACAAAACATTTTTGAAGAAACCAACAAAAATTTTGATATCAAATGAAAGATATAAACATATAAGTAATCTTGATACCAATTGTAAAAATTAGTATCAATTGAAAATATTTTACACTTTTAATACCAATTGAAAACATAAACCAATCTTTTGGTTAAACACTAAAATCATTTTGCAATAGAGATACCAAATAGAGAATACTATCAATTTAAGATTCTTGATACCAATATTGAAAATGAACCATATACCAATTGAAAATAATTTTCATTAGGAGCATAGGAAACCAAATGAAAACTAAGATAACATTTTTCAATCATAAAGAGTGGGAGTAAGATACCAAAGGTAAACAAAACCGATTGAAAGGTAAAACATGAATTTTCTCCCCCTTTATGAAATACTAATGAAAACGATGCATAAGCTTGTATAAGATACCAATTTAAAAATAATTGTCATTAAGGACTAAATCAAGCATAGCATGACAAAATTTGTGCTCAAAGATATAGAGATATAGTAAGCACAATCAAAACATAGATATATATATATATATATATATATATATATATATATAATATATATATATATATATATATATATATGTATGTATGAAAATATAAATACCAATCGAAATTGATACTATTTGAAGTTGAAGCATACATATATAGAAATAAATATGAATATACAACATAAATATTAATTGTGATACCAATTGAAAACATAATGAGAATCAAGTGTATAACTCATACTCCCTACCACCCATTTCATGCACATGTTTTAAATAGATTTTTAATAATGCATACAAGACATGGTCGCCCAACCAACTGCCCTTAATGGGTAGGGGTTTTCAAAAATAAGTTTAAAAATAGTTTTAGCATAATTGAAAACTCTACCAAAATGAAGAATACGCAACTAGTTATATGATAAAATTGCAAAATAGTACGAAATCCTTCAAACAAGGAATAAAACAAGAGAATATCCATGAAACATGAAAATCACATGATCATCAAACACTCAAAGGTTTATAAGCACATATAGTCTCATGAAAACAAATCATGAGTAAACAAGAATGATGTGAGTGTATAAGTATAATGTGAAAGACAAAGTCATGGAAATATGCAATAAGCTCAATGTGAAATTCTTTTGTAAACAAAAACACGAAAATCATTAAAATTTAATTTTCAATAATACAACTTCAAGGCATATGTATGTTTTTTACAAACTAGAGTATACATACATATCCAAACATGAACTAGTCCACAAAAATATATACATGCAGGCAAGTGGCTCAAGGATATATATGTATAACTATTAGTTTAGAAAAAATAGACATATACATGAAGCTAATCACAAACATGTAAACATGTACAAAATAGAGAATACAAGTCAAAATGCATGAATTATCAAAACTAGGCTATACTAGTACATCTAATGGGTACAAATGAGCAATCAAGCACAAACATATAATAATCAATTTGTGGCTCACTAGTTGTACAAGTATTGACACAAGTTTTAATAAAAACTACATCTTAAAACATGTAATCAAATCATGAAGCATAGAAACAAAACATAAATATGATCATTATATGAATGCATATATTTAGAGTCATGATATATATGATAGTTAAACTAAAGTGAGAATACAAAAGTAATAATCCATATGAACATGGTGTAACTCAAATACTATTCATGTATGTCACAAATCTAATTATCATAGCATTTAATATAATAATCAAGAGACATCAAAACATGCTAAAAATTAATAATGGAAGCATGTAAACATAAATGAGAGTTGGAAATCGTTACCAAAACCATGAGGGTACATCTCTATGTCTCCAAACTAAGGTGGTCCTCCCACCAAACTCCCCTTGAAAGTGATGCATCCAAAATAGTCACCATTAAGCTCGAAACGCATCCACCTCAAGGCACCATCACTCTCACGTCATGTGAGAGCCCACACCTACATCAAATAAAATAGGGGTGGATTTTGGTACCCATACTTTTTTGGGTTCATGGGGGTTAGCTCCTTTCCTAACCCAAACAAATTTATTTGCTAAATTTTCATCATGTACTCTATCATAACAAAACTAAGCAAGGTGGCCCTTACGTTCACAATGTGTACAAGTGTACACATGATCATACATAGTGTTGTGTGTATGAACGTGAGGAGCATGTGTATGTTGTGGTTTATGTGCATGCATAGGAGGAACATGTTTCGTTCGAGACATAGATTCTAAACGTGTGGGGTTCATGGCACATCGGCTCAAAGTGGAGCCCAAACAATCAACACTCTTCTTTAACAAACAAATATCATTTTCAATTATAGAAGAGGTGGTGCATGCAATAGGTAAGTTAGATGATGAAGCTACACTAGCATGGCAAACATGTGAATCAATATCATTTTGCAAAGTAGTATTTTTCTTTGAAAACAAATCTAGCTCTTTTGAAATAGAAGAATTTTTTTTTTTCAAAGATTCATTTTCTTTTACAACAAAATCAAGTTTTGAAGATAAAATCTTATTTTTCTTCAAAACAATTTCACAATCATTTCTATTTTTCAAACTTTCATTTTCTTTTAAGGCAAGTTCAAGTTGGGATTTCAATGAGTCCCTTTCATTAGAAATTTCTACCTTCTCTTGCAAAGCCAAATCAAGTTTTGAAAATAAATCCTTATTTTCTTTATTAAGTCCAAAACTTTTATTTTTCAAAAGATTATATTTTTCTAACAATTTTTCACAAATAATAGATAGTTCTTCATTTAATGCATTGGCATCAATATAATCATTACTAGAAGAACTAGCATCATCATTATCTAATTGAGCATCTGAGTTTACCTCAAGGGAGTCATTCCCTTGGACCATGTAGCAATGTTGCTCGGATTCTCCACTAGATTTCTCCTCCACAATATTTGGCATTTGAAGCTTTGGAGAGGTCAAAGTGTTCCACACTGCAAAAGCGGAATCACAATAAGAAATCAACATAAGATATTCATTTTAAGCGTGCTTCTAAGTGCCGTTAGGGCTTATGCGTTGGCCTCTATATGCTTGCTATTACTAAGATAGGATTTCTTGGTAGCGGCAAGGAAAACATGCAAACCTATGATCTTGAGATACATACTCATCTTAATCTTCCATACGTCGATGTTAGAAACATCAAACATAGGAGGGGTCAAGGAATCCATGAGTGTGTGTAAACAATATAAGTGTGCAAATGCAAATCTAGATTAGCAACTAAGATCAAACTCCTAGGTGGTTAAACCTAATATCAGGAGTGTAGGCTCTGATACCAATTGAAAGTACACCTAGAGGGGGGTGAAAGGTGTACAGCTAATCTAATGACAAATAATACGGAATTAAAAACTAAATGCAACACACTTAGTGTAACCAAAGAGTGTAGCCGAATTCTCGGTGAAGGGCTCTGGACTAACTCCTCTTGATTCCTCTACATAAGAGTTGAGGTGCTATATGAAGCTCTCTTGGTTAAACATAAGTACGGGCACACAATCAAACCCAGCATGTATATATGATATGACAATAAGATGCAATGCACAATGTAAGAGAAAGAGAGCTAGAGAAAGTGGATCGAACGTAAATACCGAGATATGTTTCGAGGTTCGAGCATACAGCTCTACGTCCCCGCCTTTACGCAGAAGGATTTCCACTAATTCGTCCACACAGGACTTCCCACACAAGGAACCTCCACTGAGGATTTGGGTAAATACAAACTGGGAGTACACAACTCCTCTCTCAACAATACAACCTCTCACTAGAGGCAAGGCACAAACCAACACAATATCCACCTCTCACTAGAGGGGTACCAACGAACTCAATCACCACTACACTTAGAGGGATGACACTTCGCCAAACAAATATCAACCTCACACTTGAGGGATAAGGCACAAAGCCACAACTCAACAAATACCTCTTCACTAAGAGGGATATCAAAACAACCTCCACTATCACGTCTCACTAGAGGGATACCAATACAATCACCTCTCACTAGAGGAATATCACAAATCAAGGAGGGTTACAACTTGGTGGTTTCCACAACCGCAAACCAATTTTCTCACAAAATAATAATCCTAATAGATAGGATAGATAGATAACTCAAGTGTGATAAATAAAGAGTTTGAAAATCAAAAACACAAAGAAGAACTCTTGGGAAACTTCTAGAATATAATAGAAATGAAGATCAAAAATCAATCCCAAAGACTTCTCCTTTTCTTGATTTTTCTAACCCTTTAAAACAAATAAAGATAAAATCTTTAAACTCAAAACTCTTTTAAAAACTTGTATTAAAACACTTGTAAAGGTGAAAAATTTTGCTCTTTAAATTCTTGTTCAAAACTAGCCAAGGAATGGGGTATTTATAGCCCCAATACAAATCTGCCCGTTGGCAGCAGGAAAGGGCTGTTTTGCCCTTTCGGTCGACCGCCCGGTCGACCGGCCCCAACGGTCAGATTTTTGACCGTTGTGCCTCCAGTCGACCAGCCCGGTCGACCGAGACTGGATATAGAGAGCAGAGCTCCCTGCCGGTCGACCGAGACTGGATACAGAGAGCAGACTCTCTGGACGGTCGCCCGCCCGGTCGACCAGCCTACCAGCCCTGGCTGGGTGCACGTCCTGTGCACGTCGGTCGACCGGTCTAGTCGACTGACTTCTGCCTCGGTCGACCGGTCCGGTCGACCAGCAGACAGCCTGGTCAACATTTATAGGATTTAAAAACTTGATGTTTTATCTTTAATTAAATCCCATAAAATCACATAAATTCCACAAAAATCAGTTCTTATTATATCTTTGAAATACAAATATTTGTGATAAAAATTCAACACATATTTTAAACAATTTGAACCATTTTTGTGAGATAGAAAATTTGCCTTAAACTAAAATCCGTATTTTCCAAAACTTAGATTTTTGAAATGGAAAACCGTTTTCTCCAAAACTCATGTAAGTACAAAAACATGATATTGAAACAACTTTTAAGCTTGTTGTATATGGATAGAATTCAATATTCATGAAAGATATTATATCTATGTTTTTGACTTGAAAACCAAGATCGGTTTAATCCGAAAAACCAAAACCAATAAACATGAAACTTGTGTGTGTATTGTGAACTTAAGCATATCACACTATCAAATCTTTATAATGAGATCTAAACATAATCTTAACTAAACAAACTGATGTCTTCTTGTAGAACTCCGTCTCCAAGTTGACTCGATCTAAACGTGATCCACTGAGCTTGACTCCAACCGAGTGCTAGATGTAAACTTGACGCTTGAGCTCTTGAATCACCATGTGAAAGCTCTAAAACATCTTTGTTGAAGCTAATCACCTACTAATATCTTGATCAAATATCTGAAACTAAATATCACAAGATTATTAGTAAACTATAACTACAGGAGTTAATCATCATCAAAACTAGAGTAAAGGGCCTCTGGGCCAACAGATACTTTGATCTGGTACATGTATGCTTATATGTGCACAACACTTGGCTTCATTTTACTTGTTGGGTTACTTTCTGACAACCTATGGACCTGCATGTTCAGATCACAAAGTGCGCAGCGGGAGTATAATGGAACCGTTCATAGAAGATCAGGCTTTCTTTGCGGAGCGAGCAGATCAGTAATAGCTCTTTCCTTTCCTATTCACTCTTGACCGGCTCGCTGGATTTTCTTTTGCAGCTCGTGAGCAATCTTTTGTATTATTCATACTTAGTAAATCTTACTCTTGCGCCTCTTGGTGATATAATATTCATGTAATATTTGATCACACTCTGTAATAATTTTGCACTTGAACTACTTTGTTGGAATGTATATTACCATTGTGCTATATTTTCACGCTGCATATGCACGTTATAGTAGCATCTTTGTACCCGACAAGGTAGGACGTTACAAGATGGTATCAGAGCCTAGGCTCTTACATCTTCAGTACATTCAGTCGGCAGACTAATGTGAGATTAATTTGTAACTGGGTCACAAGAGTCATGGTGATCGAGCCAAAATAAAAGTGTTAAGGTTAAAAGGAGATGGTAGAAGAAGAGATGGTAGTGTTATTGTTGTTTTATTTATAAAAGAAAAGGAAACAAATAACGAAAAGTGTTAGTGTAAAAATCAGAAATAAAAAAATAAAAGAAGAGTGCTTACCTCTACTATTTGAATCATAATGAAAATTTATCTTAGCGTGAAGTAAAGCGAAATAGTAGAAAGAAATACATTGAATGCGGTGCTTGGCCAGACTTAGTATGATGAAGAAAAGTGAGAAAGCTCCATTGATTGTTACCTTCATTATAAGTTTCTTGAGAAAGGATTATAATAGTGTCACTCTACAGTAATTCTCTCTCTTTTAATCATGTAACTCTCTCTAACCTAAGTTATAAAGAAAAATAAAAAATTACATTGAAGAAGAAGAAAAAACCTAAACTAAAACTCTCTCTCTGAGATGGTGCCCCTCTGCCTTCGAGATTACAGGTATTTATAGGAGAAAAAGGGGATAAGGGAGAGCGTATGGAGACAGGGGGAGCTGGCACTCTTCTGATTCAAATACCAGGCCGCGAAAATGCGACTTTTGCCGCATTTCTGTGGCAAGATCCTGGCCATTTTAACAGGATCAAAGCGCTTGTGTCCATCCACTTGTCCCCTATCCTTGTATCCTCTTGGACTTTGAATTTTTGTTCTGGATTTGACAATTCATCCTTTTATCCTCAGCAAAATCAATTGGGCTTTCAAAAAGTTAATTTTTCCTTTAATTTGGATGACATTATCTTATCTGATATACCCGGTCTTCAGATAAGATGGCCTTTAGAACTTCTAGATTTGAATCGAGCCCCTTTCTTTTGAACTTTTGGATTTAATTGGATAAATCTGTCAATCTCTCTTTTCTTCCTTAATTATTGCATGCCGCTAAACATGAAAATACATTAATTAGCAGGTTTTATTTAAATATAAATGCAAAAATGTGACACATACGATATTAAAACATGTAATGCACGTGCATGATCACATAGCTATACATTCCAATCGCAAGTATGAAGTTATCTATTCCTTCTTGATAATTCTTCCCTTGAATCCTGAAACTCTTCCATCTTTTCACTTTCAAGTTTCTCGTCATCCTTTAGACCGACTCAGTTATGAGAAGATGGAAAAATCGTAACGGTCCTGGCACTTCTCGGGGTGGTGTCGATACATCTCGAAATGGTCCCATTGGAGAGAATACCAATCTGATGAGATTTGTCCAAAATATGATAGAGAACCAAAAAAAAACAAACTGAATTCCTATGCCAGGGATTATTGACATCACCCCGAAAGAAGAGACCAAGAAATGTTTCTTAATTTAGAAAACTGCAGCCGGCCGTCTTTTTTGGAACCCAGAAGCCCCTGGATACAGAGCAATGACTAACCGAGACAACAGATCTCCTGAAGGCAGCTGGATTCCTGATGAAAATCAGGTAGAACTGGCTAAGATACAGTTGAAAGATATAGCCAGGACCTGATGGTTAGCAGAAAAAACGAGACTGGAGAAGTCCATCTCTTAGGACCAGCTCTCAAAGGATTTCTACGAGAGGTTCTTCCTTACATCAGCCCAGAAAGAAATGGAAGAATAGTTTGCAGCAGAGAGACCGGACTGTAGACGAATATGCTGCAGAGTTTTTGAGACTCAGCAGGTTTGCGCCGTACATGGTGGTAGACGAGGAGAACCGAGCCAGCAGATTTTAGCAGGGACTTAAGATGGATATCTGGATGTAGCTCATACCTAACAGCTGAAGACATACTTTCAAGTGCTTACCATAGCACGTGATGTTGAGTGGGGTCTGGAGAAGAAAAATAGGAGTGAAGAGCAAAAAAATAATTCAGCAAAGTGGACATTCCAGCAAATGGACAGAGAATGCCCAGTGATGGATAAAGAAGACCGAGTCGATTCATTGATAACCCGCTAGCCAAGCAACCATTCTGACTTCCCCTTCAACAGACGATATGCAGGTATTGCCTGAAGCTTAGACACATACAACGCAATTGTCGTATGGCTAATTGATTGTGCTTGATATGCAGATCTGGAGATCATTCGGTATATGATTAACCGTTCAAGAGGACATGGTGTTGGCCCAAAAGGTTACACTCTCCATTTGTTTAGAGTTTTAATGATAACAAAACAAATAAGAGCTATTTGGTACTAATTAGTTTGTTTAAGGTGAGTTTCAGGTTAGTACCATATTTGGAGGCCATTGCTTAGCTATTGCAAGAATTTTTAGGTTCATGAAGCAAAGAAGGCTCTTTTTGCACATCAAGGAGGGAACATAGAAGAGAAGGCTCTAGCAAGGCATCGCATGCTCAAGACTTCAAGATTGCTCAAGATAATTTATTAGAATTGTTTTTAGTTTAGAGTTTTGTTAAAGAATAGTGAATAGGTTTGAAGCTCTATCACACACGTTTCTGTGCACATCTTGTTTCCAAACATATTTCTTATAACATGTACAAAAATAGTTTGTATACAATCTTCAACCTACAAACTTACTTTGATATACCTATTCATGTGTTTTAAGTTTTGTGTTTTATCAAAACTTATTTTTGGAATTTATGACAAAAACTATGATATACATATGTTTCATGTATATAGGATTATATCCATATACATCATGCTTCAAAATGTTTAAATATCATGTTTTTGTATTTGGAAGAGTTTTGGACAAAACGTATTTTCTATTTAAAATCAAGTTTTAGAAAATACAGTTTTTGGTTTTTGGTAAAAATGATAAGAGACAAAAATAGTTCATATTGATTGATATTTGTGCTAAACTTTTTACCACATGTTTATATATCAATGCAAAATGATAAAACTATTTTTGGTGATTTTTAGGAGTGCTAAAAGATTTTTCAAAATATTTTTAAACTGTTTTTCTGACCCAGTTTTCTGTTCCAGACTTCAACCAGTCGACTAGTCTTCTGACAAGTCGACTTGGCTTGAAGCCGGTCGGCCGGGTCGGTCGACCGACGTGCACAAATCTGTGCACGTTTGGCAGACTTTGGACGGTCGACCGTCTGGGTCGACCGGGTCTGAGAGCAGAGCTCTCTGTTTGTTTGGGTCGACCGGGCGGTCGACCGTAGCCTACAACGGCTATTTTTTTGTACTAGCGGTCGACCGGGCCGGTCGACCGAGCTAGCGGTTTGAACAGTAACGGCTAGTTTTCTGAGCTGGTTTATTTTTGTCCTTTTCTCACTTAAGTGTGTTTAAGTGACATGTTTTGGTTTTAATACTTTCTGATTAGCCTTAAAAATATTTTATCTCTAAACCCTAGGCCTCTCCTATAAATAGGGGTGTTTAGGGAGAGATTGGTTACTAGAAAAATTCTCAAAATTTCCAAAAGTTTAAGGCATTCAAAAGACTTGGTTTCTTGGTTTTTGTGCTGAAATTCTCTCTCATTTTCTGAAGTGTTTTCAAGAACTCTCTGATTTCTTTTTCTTTTCTCCTTGCACACAAGAGCTTCATTCCTACTCATTATTCTTTGAGGACCTTTCTAAGGGAAGAGAATTTTGCAAGAGAGAGTTTGTGGTCTTTTGACTACTCAGAGATTGCTTGTACTTGAGATTGTGGAGTTGGGTACTCCGGTGTATTTGTGACATCTTTGTGATAGTGGAAGTGGTTGGAATCCTTCTGGGGAAGGCGGGGAAGTAGAGCTGGGTGCTCGAACCTCGATAACAATTCTCGGTGTTTGCGTTTGGTTTACTTGCTCTTATTACTTGCTCTCTACATTCATTGCTATATTCACTTGCTTTGTGAGATTGTTGCATCATAATTTTTAAATTGTGCATTGATTAGCATTATCACCTATTCACCCCCCCTCTAGGTGATTTTCAATTGGTATCAGAGCTTGGACTCTAGGTTTTGGCTTAACATCCATAGAGAGATCCTTAAAATTTGCTAATCAACATTTGCATTCCATTTGTCATTCACTAGTAAACATGGCCGATAACATCAAAACCCCTCCTAAATTTGATGGACTCAACTTCCCTATTTGGAAGGTTAGGATGACTATCTTTTTGCAATTTTTAGGTAGCTTAGTAGCTAAATCTTTGACCAAACCCTATGTTGCACCCGATAGTGATGAGAGCACATGGACCGACTTCAACTTTAGAGAATATGAGGCTAACTCTAAGGCCTAAAATTCCCTCTTAACCGCCTTGAATGAGGATGACCTTACACGGGTAATTCATTGCCAATCCGCCTATGAGATTTGGCAACATTTATTGGTCACACACGAGGGGACTTCACAAGTTAAGAGAGCTAAGATAGATCTCTTAAGGTCCCAATATGAATCCTTTAAAATGATTGATGAAGAATCTATTGATTGTATGATTACTAGATTTACTAAAATCACCAATGCTCTTTCTTCTTTAGGTGATGACATCTCCAATGACCAAAAGGTGCGAAAAGTGATTCGGGCACTTCCTACATCATGGGAGATCAAGGCCACCACCTTAAAAGAATTGAACGACAAGGATGAGATGGATCTCATTAGTCTCATTGGGAACCTAAAAACCCATGAGATGGAAAAGAAAGCAAGAGAAGAGGCCGCTCCACTAAAGAAGAAATCCATAGCCTTCAAGTCTTCATCCACCCTTGAAGACGATGAAGAAGATGAAGAAGAAGATGAGGAGCTATCACTACTTGTTCGCAATGTGAAGAGAATGTACCGGAGGAACAAGCTCAACTTCCGAAGGAAATTTGAAGGCAAAGAGGAGAGGAGAATTATATGCTACAATTGCCGAAAGCCCGGACACATCATGGCGGATTGCCCGGAGTTCAAGAAAAAGATGACCTCCTCTTTCAAGCCAAAGAAACCGGAAGAAAAGAAAGCGTACAAGGCAACTTGGGATTCGGAAAGCGAGTCCGAGGAAGAGGCGGATGTAGCGAATATGTGTTTCATGGCAAACACACCAAAGGTAACCCCTCAACCTCTTGATGATGAAGATGATGAATTAAGCAAAGAAGTTCTTATTCATGCCTTTGTTGAACTTTCAGAAACCTATGACAATAAAAAGATTGAATGCTCTAAATGGAAAAAGAAGTTGCTTTTCTCAAAAATCAACTTGCTATTATTTCTAAAGAAAAAGATGAAATTTCTTCAAATCTCATTTCTACCCAAATGAATTTTGTGCTTACAAAGTTGCTTGTAAAGCAAAATTTCCTAAAATTGATGAAAAAGAAATTTCTTCTTTGAAAACTAGAATTGTTGATTTTGAAAAGACTTTAAAGGATTGTGCTTTTAACACTAAGAAACTTGAAGAAATATTTTCTAAAAAGCACACCTCTCATGCTAAAGATTCTCATGTTAAGATTCCTCATGCTCACACTACACATAACACTTCTCATGCTAAATCTTTTCATGCTCACAAATCACACACTCACTATGCTTTTAAATATGGTAGAGTGTATAGATGTACATATTGTGGTAAGAATGGACATTTGGCTAAATTTTGTTATGATCAAATAAATAGAACCAATAATCTTGTTTGGGTTAATGAAACTAACCCTTTAGGACCCAAGAAAATGTGGGTACCAAAATCAAGCCCTAAATTATTTAATGTAGGTACACACCAAGGCTCCAAGACGTAGGGAGCGGTGGTACCTTGATAGTGGTTGTTCAAGACACATGACGTGGGACATCAATAACTTTACAACCCTATCAAGGTACGAGGAAGGTGGCTCCGTCACCTTCGGGGATGACTCCAAAGGCACTATCATCGGTATAGGTAACATTCAAATTGGTGCATCTCCTATTATAGAAAATGTTGTACTTGTTGATGATTTGAAACATAATTTGCTTATCATTAGTCAATTTTGTGATCGTGGACTTAAAGTTATTTTTGATGATTCTTCTTGCAAGATTTTTGATGTTAAAACCAATGATTGTATTCATACCGGTTTTCGTGATGATAATGTTTATATCATTGACATGCTTAATGTGGAATAATCTACTAAATGCTTAAATGCTTTGGATGAAAATTCTTGGCTTTGGCATAGAAGATTAGGACATGCATCTTTTGACCATCTTTCTAGGATTAATTCAAAGGAATTGGTGAAGGGTATTCCTTGCTTGAAGTTTGAGAAAGACCGCATTTGTGGTGCGTGCCAACTTAGGAAACAAACCAAGTCTTCCTTCAAACCAATCAAGGATATCATGTCAACTAGGCCTTTAGAATTAATTCATATGGATCTTTTTGGACCTACTAAAACTAAGAGCTTAAATGGTAGTAGATTTGCATTTGTTTTAGTTGATGATTTTTCCCGTTTCACTTGGGTTTTCTTCTTGGAACACAAAGATCAAGCTTTTTCTCATTTTAAGATTTTTCGAAAAAGAGTTGAAAAAGAAAAAGGTTTTTCGATTTTGAGAATAAGGAGTGATAGAGGTTGTGAGTTTGTTAACTAACTCTTCATGACTTATTGTGATGAAAAGGGAATTAAGCATGAAATGTCTTGTCCTAGAACTCCACAACAAAATGGAGTTGTAGAAAGGAAAAATAGAACACTTCAAGAGATGGCTAGGACAATGATAAGTGAGTATGACCTCCCTCAATATCTATGGGCCGAGGCCGTAAACACCGCATGCTATATATCAAATCGGATTTATTTATGTAAAAATTCTTCCAAAACATCTTTTGAAATGTATCATTCTAGAAAACCTAATGTTGCATATTTCAAAGTTTTTGGTTGCAAGTGTTTTGTTTTGAACACTAAAGATAACTTGGGTAAATTTGATGCTAAGGCTTATGAAGCAATCTTTGTTGGATATTCTACAACTAGTAAAGCTTATAGAGTATTCAATAAATCTTCACTTACCATTGAAGAATCCATGCATGTTAAATTTGAAGAATCTAATGTGTTTGTTGAGAATGTTGTAGAGATTGAACCATTAGGTGAAGACATGGAGAGACTATCTTTGAAGGACTCATCCGCTCAAGATGATAAGCAAGAACCAATTGGTGACGTTCAAGAGGATAAAGAGGAAAGCTCTCAACCGCTTCCTAAAGCTTGGAGATATGCCACAAATCATCCCAAGGAGATCATCTTAGGTGATGCATCCAAAGGGGTAACAACTCGCTCCAAACTCCATGACCTATGTGGTAACTTTGCTTTCATTTCTCATTTTGAACCCAAAAGCATCCTCGAAGCTGAGGCGGACTCATATTGGTTGCTAGCCATGCAAGAGGAACTCAATCAATTTGAGCGCAACCAAGTTTGGCACCTTGTTCCTAGGCCCCACGATAGACCAATAATTGATACTAAGTGGATCTTTAGAAACAAGATGGATGAGTCCAGAAATGTGATTAGGAATAAGGCTAGGTTAGTGGCCCAAAGTTACACTCAAGTTGAGGGAATTGACTTTGAGGAGACCTTTGCACCCGTAGCACGGCTTGAAGCCATACGGATGACACTAGCTTTTGCATCTTTCAAAAATTTTAAACTTTTTCAAATGGATGTGAAAAGTGCATTTTTGAATGGTTTTATAAATGAAGAAGTTTATGTTGCTCAACCTCCCGGTTTTGTTGATCATGTTCATCCCGATTTTGTTTTTAAACTTGATAAAACTTTGTATGGATTGAAACAAGCTCCAAGAGCTTGGTATGAAAGGCTTTCTAGTTTTCTCATTTCAAATGATTTTATTAAAGGCAAAATAGATACAACACTATTTACTAAGCATGTTGATAATGACATTTTGATTGTGCAAATTTATGTTGATGATATAATTTTTGGTTCTACTAATGAGTTTTTATGCAAGGAATTTGAAAAGGTTATGCAATGTGAATTTGAAATGTCTTCAATGGGTGAGCTTAATTTCTTTCTTGGACTCCAAATCAAGCAATTGCAAGATGGGAACTTCATATGTCAAGCCAAATACGCAAAGGAACTCGTAAAGAAGTTTGGTCTTGAAGACTCAAAGGTTTGCAACACTCCCATGGCAACTACCACCGAGCTTGATAAGGATGACCAAGGTAAAAATGTTGATATTAAATTGTATAGAAGCATGATAGGTAGTCTTTTGTATTTGACGGCAAGTAGGCCGGATATCATGTTTAGTGTGTGTCTTTGTGCTAGATTTCAATCGTGTCCCAAAGAGTCCCATCTTATTACGGTAAAACGCATTATTCGTTATATTAAGGGAACGATTGGAATGGGTCTATGGTATCCGAAAACCGGAGATTTCTCAATGACGAGTTATTCGGATGCCGACTATGCGGGTTGTAGAGTAGATAGAAAGAGTACTAGTGGGACATGTCAATTTCTTGGTAATTGTCTTGTTTCATGGTCCTCTAGGAAACAAAATTCCGTAGCTCTCTCAACCGCCGAGGCAGAGTATGTTGCCGCGGGGGCTTGTTGTGCACAAGTCCTTTGGATGAAACATACTCTCCTTGATTATGATTTGCATTATAGCCATATAAAAATATTTTGTGATAATACTAGTACTATACATATGACAAAGAATGCAAATCAACATAGTAAGACCAAGCACATTGAGATTAGATATCACTTTCTTAGAGATCATTTTGAGAAAGGAGATATAGATGTTGATTATGTTTCTACGGATTTGCAACTTGCCGATATTTTCACTAAACCACTTGATTTTGCTAGATTTTCTTTCATTTGTGGTGAACTTAATGTTTGTGTTAATGAATAAAAATGTTTTCTTAACCCTTTTTGATGTATGACAAAAAGGGGAGAATGAGTTTATGTATGGAAATATAAGTTCATATGGTTTTGGTTCCATATGAGTTTATATATATTTTTAGTTTTTGATGTGTTTTCATGAATTCTTGTAATTTGAGTTTAAGTGTTTTGCAAGTGTTTTATATTCTCATGGTTTTTGGTTTCATGGTGTTTACTTGCAAATTACAAATTACATTGTTTTTGTTTGTTTAATATAGCATAATTTGAGGGGGAGCTTTCTCCGCCCCTATATTTTTTGTTATAGCCTATTTGTTTTGTCATCATCAAAAAGGGGGAGATTGTTGGCCCAAAAGGTTACACTCTCCATTTGTTTAGAGTTTTGATGATAACAAAACAAATAAGAGCTATTTGGTATTAATTAGTTTGTTTAAGGTGAGTTTCAGGTTAGTACCATATTTGGAGGCCATTGCTTAGCTATTGCAAGAATTTCTAGGTTCATGAAGTAAAGAAGGCTCTTTTTGCACATCAAGGAAGGAACATAGAAGAGAAGGCTCTAGCAAGGCATCGCATGGCTCAAGATTTCAAGATTGCTCAAGATAATTTATTAGAATTGTTTTTAGTTTAGAGTTTTGTTAAAGAATAGTGAATAGGTTTGAAGCTCTATCACACACGTTTTTGTGCACATCTTGTTTCCAAACATATTTCCTATAACATGTACAAAATAGTTTGTATACAATCTTCAACCTACAAAATTACTTTGATATACCTATTCATGTGTTTTAAGTTTTGTGTTTTATCAAAACTTATTTTTGGAATTTATGACAAAAACTATGATATACATATGTTTCATGTATATAGGATTATATCCATATACATCATGCTTCAAAATGTTTAAATATCATGTTTTTGTATTTGGAAGAGTTTTGGACAAAACGTATTTTCTATTTAAAATCCAAGTTTTAGAAAATACAGTTTTTGGTTTTTGGTAAAAATGATAAGAGACAAAAATAGTTCATATTGATTAATATTTGAGCTAAACTTTTTACCACATGTTTATATATCAATGCAAAATGATAAAACTATTTTTAGTGATTTTTAGGAGTGCTAAAAGATTTTTCAAAATATTTTTAAACTATTTTTCTGACCCAGTTTTCTGTTCCAGACTTCAACCAGTCGACTAGTCTTCTGACAAGTCGACTTGGCTTGAAGCCGGTCGGCCGGGTCGGTCGACCGACGTGCACAAATCTGTGCACGTTTGGCAGACTTTGGACGGTCGACCGTCCGGGTCGACCGGGTCTGAGAGCAGAGCTCTCTATTTGTTTGGGTCGACCGGGCGGTCGACCGTAGCCTGCAACGGCTATTTTTTTGTACTAGCGGTCGACCGGGCCGGTCGACCGAGCTAGCCGTTTGAACAGTAACGGCTAGTTTTCTGAGCTGGTTTATTTTTGTCCTTTTCTCACTTAAGTGTGTTTAAGTGACATGTTTTGGTTTTAATACTTTCTGATTAGCCTTAAAAATGTTTTATCTCTAAACCCTAGCCCTCTCCTATAAATAGGGGTGTTTAGGGAGGGATTGGTTACTAGAAAAATTCTCAAAATTTCCAAAGTTTAAGGCATTCAAAGACTTGGTTTCTTGGTTTTTGTGCTGAAATTCTCTCTCATTTTCTGAAGTGTTTTCAAGAACTCTCTGATTTCTTTTTCTTTTCTCCTTGCACACAAGAGCTTCATTCCTACTCATTATTCTCTAAGGACCTTTCTAAGGGAAGAGAATTTTGCAAGAGAGAGTTTGTGGTCTTTTGACTACTCAGAGATTGCTTGTACTTGAGATTGTGGAGTTGGGTACTCCGGTGTATTTGTGACATCTTTGTGATAGTGGAAGTGGTTGGAATCCTTCTGGGGAAGGCGGGGAAGTAGAGCTGAGTGCTCGAACCTCGATAACAATTCTCAGTGTTTGCATTTGGTTTTACTTGCTCTTATTACTTGCTCTCTACATTCATTGCTATATTCACTTGCTTTGTGAGATTGTTGCATCATAATTTTTAAATTGTGTATTGATTAGCATTATCACCTATTCACCCCCCTCTAGGTGATTTTCACATGGAATATCGCACCAGCACGACCAGTACTTTCGGTACCACCAGTGAGAAGGAACCTAGAACCTACTGACAGGGAAGCTCCGCTTCCTCCCCGATAACATATTTATAATCAGGAACAAAATGGGATATATCAGGAGCAGATCGCCGAAGAGGCCAAGACATCAGATGGAGTAGTGGCAGGATATGGTACCCAGTGCCCTGAACAAGAACCCTGAGAAAGCCATCCGTAAATGCTACCCCACTTTTGTATTTTGAGTTGGTAACCTTCTAGTCCTCTTCGCTTTATCATATTATTATCCACCCTGATTCTTTTCATGTTCGTTTCCTTTATTAAAATTTCGAGGATGAAATTTTTGTGAGGTGGGTAGATTGTAACACCCTATTCTGTGGACTCTAAGTCCTGCCTGTAGCCCGACTCATATATTTATCATTTTTTTTTTTCCTTCTTTTTCTTTTTTCTTTTCATTTCTTTTTCTTTTTTCCTTTTCCTTTTTTCTTTCTCCTTTTTCTTTTCCTTTCTTTTCCTTTTTCTTTTTTCTTCTACTTCTTTCTACAATCTTCTACTCTCTTCTCCTTCCTTCTCTTAATTCTTCTCTCTTCTCCCCCGCTCTCCTCCTCTCGTTTTGTTTATCTCTCTCTCTATTCATCCTCTCTCTCTAACTTTTCTTTCTCTACTCTCTCCCCTCTCTCCCCAAGCCTCCACCTGGCCCCCTTGCTGGTCGTCACCGTTGGCACCTCCAACGACTGAGCAACCTCCGGCCAACCCCCTCCTCTCGGTTAAGCCCCTCCACCACTGAACCACTCAACCACCTCTTTCACCCTCTCCTTCTTTCTATTTTCTCTCTCTCACTTAAACTGACCATACCACCAGCATTTCACTTCACCACTATCATCTCCACCCACATCACCCCCTCCTTAGCCAACCACCACCACCACATCCACCACTTCGGCTACCACCCCCGGCCTTCCCTTCCCTCTCCCTTCCACCCGGCCACGATCATCCCCACCACCTCTTCACCATCATCATCATTATCTTTATCATCACCAACATCATCACCACCCCCTCCATCTCCGGCCATCCCCTTCTCCCTGGCTGTCGGCCGCCATCCAGCTCTGACCAGCCAACCACTTAGCCTAGTCCCAACTTCTTTTCCCCTTCCCTTCTGTGGTCTCCCACTCTCTCTCTGCTTTCCGATTGTACACATATACTGTATATATTATTATTATAGTCACATTTATTGTCTAATAAACTCTGTTATTTAAGTTGTCTTAATATCTAATTTGTGCAGGTATAATTACTGAAGAGAGAGAAGATAATACCAAATAAATTCAAATTAAATCGAATTTATATGAATCTATTTAGTTAGCTTGAAGATCAACAAGGTTATTGTCAAATCCAGAGTTCAAAAAGACATCCTATCAGAATACAAGGAGTATCCAAAAAAGTGGATCCACACACTCTAGAATCTGGCCTAATGGCCAGATGGAGGCCGTTGGGCCAGCGCCAGTGGTCTTATCCTCTCACATACTCTTCACTCTCCATTTTAGCTATAAATACTGCATAATTCAGAGCAGAAAGGAACGAAGAAGAGAACTTGTTAAAAAACAAAACTTGAAACCATGAACTAAAATCATCAAAATAAGTTTTTAGAGAATAATAACTATCAATGTATATAGATGAAATCCAATATACATATAAATCATGTAAAACTTGTTTTGATTCTATCAATTCATAAAAACTAAAGATATGTTCTTGAAAATCAAAACCGGTTAAACTGAAACATAAAAACTTTTGAACTAGTGTGTGTGTGTGTGTGTGTGTGTGTGTGTGTGTGTGTGTTTGTGTGTACTTGAACATATCAAGAATAATCATCTTTACACGAGATTTAAAAAAAGCCAACATTTTTTTTTACCATATCACAATTACCTCCTTATTTGATATAGAATTATATGTAGCTTGTTTGCTTCATGTTTGAATATTTCTTTAAAATTGTTCTAGTAAATACATTTTTTTTCTATATTCTTCACATAATAGATTATTGGAACAGGAAATCTATTGCATTCTTCGTTGTAGGACAATCATTCCTTCAGTTAAGCAAAAAAAAGAATATTTTTTTTCCAATTGATTATAGGTTTATTTTAAAAATGGGCCATTTAGATATTAGTCTCTCTAAATTTTCACATTTTGATATTACTCCCTCAAATCTTTTGAATTGTTATTTAGTCCCCTCAAATCCCATTGTTACACCCAATTCGTCCATCAACTTAGTTTTAATCCAAATGAGGAGAATATTCCATTAAGTTTAACAAAATATTCCATCCCCTCCTTCATCGTCCCTCTTCTGCCTTGACTAATCCCGTTTGGGATGGAAATAGTGCACGAAAATGGGTGACATTAAAAGTGAATTATGTTCTTAAAAAGGTATTATTGTTCCCTCGAAACTACCATTATAGCTAAGGAGCTAAATGAATCATGTCCACAAGGAGGGGAGCGTTGAAAGCTTTGTGTTCGGTTTTCTTATTTTTCTTAAATTTGCTTCTTTGTTTCAAAAAGAATGAAAAAGTAGAAGAGAAGAATTGTGTTAACCGTAGGTGAAAACAAAGCAAAAGGTTGTTTGTGGAAATGTAAAATGAAAACGAAATGTGAAAGAAGTTGATACGAAGAAGTAGAAAACAAGTTGTGAAAAAAGAAAAGAAAACGGTTTTGGAAAAAACTTCAAAAATGAAAGGAGTGTTGCTTAAAGAAAAATTGAAAAAGAGAACAAGTTTTGAAAAGAGACTTTGAAGAAAAGAATTTAAAAAGTAAAGTTTAAAAGAGTGAAAAGTGAATTTTTCTTTTGAAATGATAAAAATGCATGACTAACCTCCTACTATTGGATCCCACTAACCACTAACTTTCTTGATGATAGAGCCTCAAAGTGGACCCTTGGCCTTCACCACTCTTATGCTATAAGAACTTGTCATGTGAATAATGAATGAAAGTTTTTCCCCCATCACCTTGCGTTACACAATAAAAAATCGAAGGTCACCCCATCAAGATCCATTGTAAGGCGAATGTGGCAAACTACAAGTGCACGATAGGTATCGACAAGGATGAATAGGTATTCTTTAACTCACCAAACAAAACAAGATGAAGTTAGCTAGACATGGAATTGAAATGCATGAAATTATGAGAATTAGCTTCTATGTTAGCGTGTTGAGTTAAAATCCTTCATCATTAGCCATCCATTCCTCTTGCTTGCACAAGACTCATTGTGAGGCTTATTGATCATGTGGGTTATCAATCAAATAGTTAGAGGTTAGTGAGTTAGTAGTTAGTTAGTCATGCCAATGGAGAAGTTAGCTAGACATGGAATTGAAATGCAAGAAAATAAACATCATTACACTATGTGGAAGGAAGAAGAAAGCTTGAAAAAATAACAAGAAAATTAGAGAAGAAAGAAGAAGGAGCTTGTATTGATTGCCACATGTCAATTACAGAACTCTCACCCTCTCTCTATTTTCTGGACTAATAAAGAGAAAAGAAAATTACACAAGATTTCTAAAGAAAATCCTAAAGAAATCCTAAAATTCTTCTCTAATTCTCTAACTCCCCCTCTCGCAGAACCAGATGGGTATTTATAGCCTCAAAACCCTACAACCAATCAATCACAACCGTAGAAGAAAGTGATGCATCTACATCCAGGGAATCGCCGCGAAACGCGGCCAGAGCCGCGTTTCCGCGGTAGAATCTCGGCCGTTACGCGAGCGTCTGCTCTGACAGTCTGACTCTGTCCAGGTGTCCTTTAGAAGCTTCTTATTCTCCCCGATTATCCTCTGGTTCGTTACAGAACTGGGATTCATGGATTGGGCTTCAAATAATCTTCATTAAATCCTAATTAAATTAGGATTTGCGGCCTTCTTCTCCATTAAATTGTGGACCTAAAAATTAAAATAAAATTCATTAGAAACCAGCATTTATTTAACAAATAAATGAGAAAAATGTAATTTAAATAATGCAAAAATGAATACTAATCACACCCCATACCTGCTTTTGCTTGTCCCGAGTAAAATAAGAAAAGAAGAAAACCTAAACTAGAGATCTTATTACACCACTTTCGCAGGTGACGCGATTGTACTGAGCATGTGCAACAAACCGTTAAACCTCTAGGTTTTCCCTAGAGGATGACTGTTGTCTCTTGAGGATTTTCAATGGATTACACTCACAAAATCCTAAAAAGAAAAATTAATGTTAGTGTTTTGAAAAAAAATTTTAAAAAAAAGAAAATTGATGATCCATTCTTGCAAAAATTAAGTGATCTATGGTTTTAAGTTAACCTTTAACTATTCATTCTTAATTCAAGTCTCCATGCAAAGGATTGTTATCAATTAGGGTTAAGGGATCGGGATTACATTGATTATATGATCTTTTATTAAACCTAGAAAGTATACACTTATATGTATGGGAGATTTTAACTTGGACTTATGATACCTTTACACACACAAACACAGACATGCATATGTATGTATATGTATGCATGTATGTGTGTGTATTTATATATACATATATTTTATTTTTATTTTTCCTTTAGTTTCATTAGGCTTTCTAGTCCACTCATATAACAAGTCTTGAACCAATGACTCCCAGACCAGACGGTCTTAGGGCACTCGATGAGAATATATCCCTCGGGCCCAAGTACTCGAGTGAACAAGGCCACAAAGCTAAAGTGTTTATTTATACCACCGTTAGGCGTGATTAATCATACTTTCTAAGGTATAATTAACCATCTTATTTAGTGGTCAAATATTTTATTTATTTATATACACAATTATATATATATAAGGATATTTAAGTCTTTGTTTTAATCCCTCAATATATAGGTGTATATAATACTAAGGAAAAATGCAAGATCCAATTATCTTTTTAATCTTTCTTCCTTAACCTAGAATCCAACAATTTCTCTTATTTTAACTAAAATTAAGAAATTCTATTTTAAAGTTTCCCTAATTCCTAATATCAATTTAATTTTCTTAAAAAATGGATCAAAACTTTTTTCTTTATGGTTACCAAAAGAAAATCTAGAAAAACCTAAAAATAAAGAGAAAAGAAAATCTAAAAAATGACCTCAAAGAAAGAGAAAATCTATGTTAGTACCTCCGCCACACATATATCATGCATTATCCTCAATGTATACAGTATATATGAATGTATGAAATAAGGGAAGTGAAAAGATGTCACCCTCATCGACGGTTCGGACCGGCCGAAGAGCTTGGACCAGTCGATTATGAACGTCTAGTCCCTCCTTAATGCGCTCTAAAAGCGTAAACTGCTCCTCCATCTATCGTCAGAGCCAAGTTTGTCCCTTGAATATCTTCCTCATGCCTTTTCAAATGGAAGACATGAAGGCACGTGAATCAGTGGGTGGTGGCTGACGTCAGAACTCAGGCTCGTCCTCCTCCTTCAACTGTTTCTCAAAAGAGGACTCAGCTGGGATATCCTCTGATTGGACAGTGGGTGTCCAAGCCGCATGGAGGCAACTATTATATGTACTCGTAACTCTCTCAGGGGCCACAAAGACTCGGTCAAATGCTGAAAATACCTCGTCAGACAGAAAGTTTCTATACAGGCGGGTGACCAATACTGGGTGAGAGTACTTTGCACCTCGAGTACATTGGGAATTGGTAATCAGACTCTGGAGTAAGGTCGTGTTTAGGGAGACCGTGTGCTTCCCAGTCATCAAGCTGTGGATAATTTACAACACAGGCCTATTAAAAGATGCCGTGTGGTCAAGGCCTAATATATTGTGTTGGACCCATCGTCCAACACAATGGACATTGGAAAAAGTTGTGCTAGCCTTGAGCCCACGGTCTTGCTCCACACACCGAGCACCCATGATTGTCATGGAGAAAAAACTTCTAGTATAGATTTTGAAGCCAACCTTTTTTTTAATATATTACAATTACCTCCTTATTTGATATAGAATTAATATGTAGCTTGTTTGCTTCATGTTTGAATATTTCTTTAAAATTGTTCAAGTAAATACATTTATTCTATATTCCTCGCATCATAAATTATTAGAACATGAAAATCTATTTCATTCCTCATTGTAGTGCTATTATATCTCAATTTTTCTATCACAATGCACAAACATGAATCACAGAAGGAAATCTTTTGTGAAAAAGGTAAGTTAAAAAAGTAGAGGGGAACCAAAGAAACATTTTTCCTTTAGTTAAACACAAAAAAGAATATTTTTTTCTCAATTGATTATAGGTTTATTTTAAAAATGGGCCATTTTGATATTAGTCTCTCAAAATTTTGATATTTTGATATTAATCTCTCAAATCTTTTGAATTGTTTTAGTTACACCCAATTAGTCCATCAAGTTAGTTTTCATCCAAATGGAGAGAATATTCATTTAAGTTTAACAGATTATTCCATCTCCTCCTTCATCGTCCCTTCTCTGCCTCAACTGCTCTCATGCCACCACATCCTCCTCTGCCGCCTCTCTCTGGCCCGCCATCTCCCCCTCCTCTGTGACGCCCTCACCGGCCAAGGTCTGGCCTTCTGGAAAATGGGGCATGCCCCAGTGTATTGGGTCAGACCGGGGCGTGTTGAGCACCCGAGTCGGGAGAGATTGGGTTTAAAACCCAATCTTCTTCCCCCCAAATCTCTCTATCACTCTCTATAATCCCATTCTCTCTAATCTCACTCTCACTCTCTAACGATCGAAGGCAAGGGAGAGGAGCGGGCTACAGAGCTTGGTGGTGCGGTGGTAGTAGCGACAACAGACGACGGCAAGCTACCCGTACAGGACAAGGAGTCCCCCACGAGTGGTGGGCCTCTGCCCTAGATCTACCCCCTTGAGTGATGGGCGAGATCTAACCACTGACGGCCATGCTGCTGGTGGCATCTGTGGTGGTGATTTGTTTGTGGAGGAAGGAACAAATAGGAGGAGGGGAGAAGAAGAAGAAGAAGAAGAATAAGAAGAAGAAAAGGAAAGGAGAGCAAATGAAAGAGGAGAAAAGAGAGGAGGAGGTGACCGCGACTATGGTTGCTGCCATTATCAGCAAGTTGGTGGAAGCGAGGCCGCGATTGTAGAGAGAAAAAACAGAGGAGGAGAAAAAGAAAGAGATGGAGATGAAAAAGGAAGAAAAAGGGAAGGAGAAGAGGAGGCAATGACAGCCAAGGTTGCTGTCGTCGCCTTTACTAGTGGTAGATAAGTAATTAACTACACTTAGTTAAGTCCAAACCCAACCACAGTTAATTATTTCGATGAAAATTCTAACAAACCCAACCACAATTAAGTCCACATCTTTTATATTATTAAATATAAAAGATTTTAAGGACTAATATCTAAAAAATCCTTTAAAAATAATGAAAACAATTAAGTGCCATGTTTAAATATGTTGGTTGTACTGTGCTATTTCCTTAAATCATGCATGTCAAAACAAATTAAATTAATTTCCAAGCATGCTACTACAGAATAATTAAAACAAGAATGTAAATATCTGGAATGCAGTCGCGTAGTCGCTGCCCTAAAGGATCAAAAGCCCGTCTCCTTACCCAGACATTAGTTCAGCTTTGTCCAGTAGCGGTAAAAGAATCCCCTAGAATCACCGGCACTCGGCCTAAGACAGTAGGCAGAGCATCTTGCTCAGACAGTGAATTGTGCCCAGAAACTGAATAAAACTGGAAGAAATATGACAGTGGGAGAAAGAAGAAATGTAGCTGTAAGTCTCAGATTTCTGTGTGTCACTTTATCAGAGAATGAACAGGGAGAAGCTCTATTTATAGGCATAGGCTCTACCCGTTACAAATAGCCCCCACACAAATCAAGCACACGTTCAGGTTGTTGCAATTAATTTGCAACAACTCCTGCACATTCGTGAATCCGCTTTTACAGGGTCAAGGAAACATTACAGGTCAAAACATGAAGCACTTCGGGAGAGTAAGACAGAGCTCGGAATATTCCAAGTACAAGTGCTCGGGAATCCAACTACTCGGGGTTCACTCTGAGGTAACCTCGGGGCAAGTACTCGTTAAAGATTCTTAGTGTTCAGCACTCACTCCAGGTCTAAGTGCTCGGGAGTCATCTCGGAATATTCTGAGTACAAGTGCTCAGGAATCCAACTACTCAGGGTCACTCCGTGGTAACCTCGGGTCAAGTATTCGTTAATGATTCTGAGTGCTCAGCGTTCACTCCGAGTTTAAGTGCTCAGGAGTCATCCCGAGTCTTCAGCTACTTGGGAATAACTCTGAGTCCAAGTTCGGGTACTCTGCCCAGAAGCTCCAAAAGATAAAAAAATAATTTCCAAAGTGTACTGGTCTAAGAACCCCCTGAACGGAGCTGCACTCGTGTTCGCAGGTCATGGGAGTGTGCCACCCGCACCCGAACCCAGCCCAGCCCGGTTCAGTTTGACGCGTGTGCGCGCATATAGGGAGTTGGCCCATGGCCTAACACTCATAACAATATGCTTAGAAATGGTTGGTATATATACCACTCAAACTTCTTTTGCCTATCCAATGTGGGATTAAAAATCAAAGGCAAAATGAGGGAAACTCAAGTTTTCTCTCTAAAACCAACTACATATCCAATAATCCCCCCAAAACTAGAGTTTCAGGAAAGAAAAAAGAAATCGATATGAAGTAAACAAATCATGAATCATAAAACAAAAGTAAAATGTGGGCAACAACATACTGTGGATTCGGAGTCGATAGGTTGCGCCTTGAATCTACCCTTAATGAATTTCATCGCCACCTGAGAGACATAATGGACTATACCTTTAATTAGGCCTCTTTAACTAGATATTGATGAAAGACACACACAGTAAGTATTTATCTATTGAGCGAGCGGGTTGAGAGTTAAAGGCTATGCTCATAATAATTGACTCATGAGAAGTTTCTAGGGGTCAACCCTGCCCCTCCAACCACGACCATTCCATTTCTTCTCACGTAGGTATGTCCTCCAAAGGTACTACAACTGGACCTTATACCCTCCACACTTCATGCATTGGACTTATTAAGAGTTTTAACTCAGCCTTACCAAGCTGTATATAAGAGCATTATCACCATAGAGAAGGGGCAGTAGCTACAGTGCTACATATAGGATATAAACATATTCGAGTTGATGCTCCACATGAGTATCACCAGTCTCACTTGTTGCTTCCACATTGAACCTCTTTCACGGAACCAGCTCCCGATCAAGTAGGTTGGGTTCCCGTTGTTGGTGAACTCTACTACGGGCTTAACCCCATCTCCCTCGATGATTCTAGGACCACACTCCTAGAAAGACCCTTAGTCAACGGGTCAGTAAGATTCTTCTTGGACTTTACAAAGTCCAGCATCACAACTTTACCTAATAGACGCTATACAAACTTGAGTCAGATCTGAATATATATGTTCATCTTTTTGTTAGTATTATCTAGCTTAGAATTTCAATAGTAGATCTCGTATCAGTGGGAACTGAGATTGGAAGTATGGGTCTAGGCACGATATAGAATTCAGATAGAAGATCCTTTAACCATTCAGTTTTCAAGTAAGTAGTGTTCAGGGCAATGAGCTCAGACTCCATAGTGCTCCTAGCAATCACTGTTTGTTTATAGAATTTTTAGGACACAGCAGCAGCAGCACCGAACATAAAACATATCCGGTAGTACTTAACACTGTAAGAATCAGTGACCCAGTTAGCATCACTATACCCTTCTATGACATCAGGATATCCAGTGTAAGTCAAGCACTAGCCATTTATGCCTCTAAGATATCTGAATACTCTCTCTAATGTGGTCCAATATTCTCTATTAAGGTTACTATTGTATCTACTCAATTTACCTATTGCATAAGAGATGTCATGCCTAGTCCTGTTGAAAATGTTAAAAAGTGAACTTATTAATTGAGAGTATTCCAGCTGAGACACAGGCTCACCTATATTTTTCTTCAAAGCAATTGAAGAATCATAGGGTGTAGAAATAGGTTTAGAGTTATAAAAATCAAATTTGTGAAGCATTCTTTCAATGCTATGAGATAGACTCAATGAAGTTCTATTAGGAGTTCTGGATATCTTCATTCACAATATCATATCAGCAAAACCTAGATCCTTCATGTCAAAGTTTAGAGAGAGATAATGCTTTATCCTTTGGATTGTATTAAGAGAAGTTCCAAGAATAAGAATACCATATACATATAGACAGAAAATGATAATCATTATCAGAGTTCTTGGAATAAATGTATTTATCAATTTCATGAATAATGAATTCAAATTGTGCAATAACTTTATTAAATTTTTGGTGCCATTATTTAGGTGCTTGTTTAAGTCCATACAATGACTTCACGAGTTTGCATGCTTTGTTTTCTTGTCCTTTGGTTATGAATCCTTCTGGTAGATCTCTCTTCGAGATTGCCATTCAGGAAAGCAGTCTTGGTATCCATTTGATGTATGAATATGTTATGAATTGATGCAAGTACAAGAAAGATTCTGATAGAAGAGACCATGACAACAAGAGAATAGGTGTCAAAGAAGTCACCCTTTTGTTTGGTGAAACTCTTGGCAACTAATCTGGCTTTGTATTTGTCGACAGTACCATCGGATCGAAGTTTCTTCTTAAAGATCCATTTATAACCCACAGGTTTGCATCCTGGAGGATGGTCAATGAGAATCTAAGTGTTGTTCGCCAATATGGACTTGATCTCACTGTCAATGGCTTTTTTTCCAGAAAGGAGATTCAGAAGAGTCCATTGCTTTCTTGAAAGAGTTAGGATCACCTTCTACAATATAGGTAAAGAAGTTTTCACCGAAGGATGTAAGAGTCTTAGATCTGTTTCTTCTTCTCAGTGCAAAATCAGAAGTAAGAGCAGAACTAGAGGAAGGAATATAAAAAACAGAAGGAGTACAAGAAGAATCACTAGGGATTCTTGATTTGAAAGTAAAGATATCTTCAAAATAAACAGCACCCCTAGATTCAATTATGGTATTGTTGGATATTTCACTGATCTCAGAGTTAACCACTAGAAATCGATTAACATTGTTATCCAGTGCATATCCGATAAAGAAAGCATCAATAATCTTAGGGCCGATTTTTTTTTCTTAGGTTCTGGTATTAAAACCTTAGCCAGATGATTAAGGTTTTACCTGCACACAAGAATACAGAATTTCAGAACTTTATAACAGTAGTGCAAGGTGCTCAATTCTACCGCTATCGCAAGTGGTTATGCGGATCGTGATCCACAAGGAGGGACTAGCGATGGAAGCTTTTTTAGCAAGATCTCTTTTAAGTTACAATCAATGATTAAAGATCTTCTTTTAGTTCTTTAAAAGAAAAGGAAATAAGGTTAAAATTAAGTTAGGAAGAAAGTGGTAGATTGAGAAGGTGGAGAAAATAGAAAATAGATATATACAAAGAAAATGAAAAGAGTGATAAAAGAGTTATGAGATTGTGGTGTTGGTGATCTAAACTAAAAGTTAAAAGAAAAGAAAGAAAGTTAAACCTAAAAATTACTTACCTCTTCAATGCTCATATACCTCAGATCCGTAGCTACGACTTACCTAGTCGTTGAAGACGATCAAGCATGGCGTGTAGGATCTTCCCCACTCCCGATCTACACTATGAATAAAGGGTAAACTAAACTAATAAAAGAATGGTTGTTCATCACCATAGGCCATCAAGGGCACTTGTAATGGCGAAGTAGTCTTGAGGCTATTAGATTCACTTGGATTGCAACACATCAGAGGAAAGTAAACAAAAACAAGAGTAAAAAAAAAAGAAACTTCGATTCGATTCATATAACAATGAAAGAAAAGACTTACTTACACCGGTGTCACTCTCAGTACAAGCTTGCTCTAATTCCTTCATGAAATTCATCTCTCCTCTCTGTTACACAAAGAAAAGTAAAAATTACATAAGAAGAAAAATAAAAACCTACACTAAAAAAATGAAAAAATGGCCTAAAATCTATCTCTTCCTCGAATCTGAGATATCTCTGCTCATGCCTCTGCTAGGGTATTTATACGAGGAAGCCTGGGGTAGTGACTTATCAAAATGCTGACTCATCAAAAGGTATATTCTCAAAATTTTGAAGTTGAACTGTGAATATGCTGAGAATATTCTTTTCTTCTCTTCATTGGAAATTTAATTGAGTTGGGCTGCAGCTAGCTGTCATATTGATGGCTAAATACGACTCATCAAATGATTGAAACAGAAATAGTAGTCAACAGAAAAGTTGTAGGCCTTTCAGTCTTCTTTCTATAGCATCTTGAATCATTAGATTTGCATATATATAACAAATGTTATGATCAAATTACTAAATAATTCTCAGGCTAAATCTGAATTTTGATTGTAGACTTTTGAAGTTTCCTTCTATGACTCTATCTTGCCATATAATCAAAGGGTATATTCTCAGAATTTGGATTTAAGCTCTAAATATGCTGAGAATATCCTTTCTTCTACTTGGAGAATAATTGATTTTTCAATCACAAATTTAATTAGATTTTTCTTTCAATCTCCAAATATGATTGCCTCAAATCTCTGATTTTATTGGGCTTTTTGGGCTTGTTGGGCTCTTTTCCTATTTTTCTCTTTTTTATAAAGGTCTGCACATCACTAAGAAAAATTAGATCAAATAGCAAAATTTTATTAAAAATAAATATGAGAATGTGACAATAAATATTCAAAATTGATGAGTAATCACACCCCCCACACCTATCTTTTGCTCGCCCTCGAGCAAAACGTTAAAACTAAATCTAAAAAATTATTAGACCACTTTCGCAGGTCACGCGATTGCACAGAGCATGTGCAACAGGTTGTTAAACCTCTAGGTTTCCCTAGAGGACGAGTTTTGTCTCGTGAGGGTTTTCAGTGGATTGCACCCACAAAATCCATAAAGAAAGAGAAAAATGTTAGTATTTTGAAAACACATTTTTGAAAAAGAAAAATATTTGAAATATTATTGTAAGGATTAAGTAATCTATAAGTTATAGGAAAACTGAATTTTTCACTCCTAAACTTAGTCTCTATTCAAAAATTTGTTATCAATCAAAGTAAGGAGTCAAATTGTACTTCTCATCTAGTCTATTACTTTACCCTAAGTGATATGCACTTCGAGACCGTGAAATTTTGACTAATGGTTCTTTAACTCTAACTCTTATGCTTTATTTATATATATTTTTATTTTTGATGGTAATATTCCTTAATTCTATTAGGCTTTCTAATCTGCCCATGTAACAAACCTTTAATCAGTGACTCCCAAGCCAAACGGTCTTAGGGCGCCGGGTGAGAAGACACCCCCAAAGACTTAAGGACTCGAGTAAAAAAGGCCACGAAAATAAGGATTTTATTGTATGAACCGCTTTTAGGCGTGACTACTTATGCTTTATGAGGCACAAATACCCAGCTTAATCAGAGAATTTTTGATATATATATATATATATATATATATATATATATATATATATATATATATATATATATATATTCTTTTCTTTTCTTTTTATAAGGCATAAGAATCTTTGTTTTCAGAACCCTAAGCGTGTAAGTGTATAAAGCATGCATATTTCATTAAGATAAAAATCAAGACTAAATTATTTTTTCAAGTTTTCTTTCTAACCCTAGAAATCAAACAAATAGTCTTATTTTGACCAAGTATAAGAAATCCTAATTATGATTCTCCTATTTTTTAAAATTAACTTAATATCTTACAAAAAAATATGTCAAAATATTGCCCTCTTTTCAAAAAGTTTTTTTATAAAAAGAAATTTTTATTTTTATTTTTATTTATTTATTTATTTAAAAAATTTTATTTTTATTTTTATTTTAAATAAAAAGAAAAACTATGTTATGTTAGAAGTTATGTTAGAACCCTCCCCCACACCTATCTCATGCATTGTCCTCAATGTATGAATAAATGCTTAAATGCATGAAAAAGAATAAAGGGAAGAAAAATATTACCTTAAGGTGGTGGTTCCGGAGGTGGTCGGATTGGATCAAGCGTTGCAACTCAATCAAGATAATGTGGTGTTTCACGGAATCCACCTTTATTGACCTCTGTTCTATTTACATATTTACAGTCCCCAATATGAATAGGATCATGAAAGATTCTATCATGAAACTTATTCCCTTTACATGACCAGTCTTGAAAATTATCACGAAGTCATCATAGTTTATACCTATGCCCAACAAAAGAATGTGACGTGGTGGAATGGTTAACTTGGGCTCAAGAATGATAGGTTCAGGAATGAATACTAACTTGTTAAAATCAACTTTGGTTTCAAGAGTCAGTTTTGATTCAAGAGTTGAGTCCAAATTCAAGAATTGAAATTCACAGTTTTTTTCCCATCAATGGAATGTGACTATCCAAAATTGGTGAATCAATTTCTAGATTTATGGGTACGGGAATAAATGTTGGCTCGGGAAAGTGGTCCAAATTGGGTAAAGACACTGGAGTCAATATAGATTCAAAGTTTGGAATTAGATCACAAAGTTGAGGATCGGGTTCGCATTCACAATCTAGTTCAATCTCATTGAAGTTAAAACTTGCCAATTTGTCCAAGGGTTTGGATTGATCAAGTTCACGTTGGTACAATGAAATTTAATCTTGATCAAGGTCTTCAAGACATCATGATTCTTGGTTCCTATCAATTTGGTTAGTTAGTTCAATGATGTTTGAAAGTCTAGAAATTTGCTTATTTTTTAAACCTTGCATACGATCCATTTTTTTCTTCTAACCTATCGAATGGATCATTGGGGAACTAAATCATGGATTCTATACTCTTTTCCAAGTAGGTAGGTTCTTCTATTGGTGGTGTGGGAAAAGAAGTATATGAAGTAAAGGTTGGAAAGGTGGTTGGCAATATGACTCGGGGGAGTTGTATCCCCTATTGGCTCTGTGAAGAGTAGCGATGATTATTCCAGTCTTGTTCATAGTATTGGGACTGAGGCATATATTGATTCGGATAAGACCAATCTGACATACTTGGTTGGTTAAAATTATGATATATCGGGTTAGCAATATCTGAGTAAAAAGAGGTCGGGGTGAAATATGGATCATTATTTGCATATGAATAATTGTAATTATAATCCATATCACCAAGCAGTCAAAAACAAAACAAAATAATAATAATAATAACAAGCAAACAAACAAACAAATAAAAAGAAAAAAATCTAGTCTAAGTTAGGGAAGACCTTAGACTCAGACGACTCCTAACTGGTTAGACTATCCATGGGGGGTATATTGCCGAATCTGATCACAAATTAATCGGCCAGGTAGGGGCAAGATTGGTCTGCACATTACTAAGCAAAAATAGATCAAATAGCAGAGTTTTATTAAAAATAAATATGGGAATGTGACAATAAATATTCAAAATTGATGAGTAATCACCAGACAATCCCAGACTTTGAATAATTGGATGTTAGGAGTTCTTCCTTTCTAACGTTCATAGGGAGTAACGTCAAAGCCTTTTTGGGAATCCTATTGAGGATAAAATAGGCAAAAAAGAGAGCTTCACCTCAAAAGTTTTTGGGTGCAGCTGAGCTGAGTAACATGCAGTTTATCATGTCCATCAATGTTCTATTTTTTCATTCAACTACACCATTGGATTGAAGGTGTATAGGGGAACTGCTCATGAATAATGTCGTGCCCTTGGCAGAATCCTCTCATATCATTTGAGGTATACTCCCCCCCCCCCCCACACGATAAAATTTTAGAATCTTGATCTTTCTGTCAAGTTAGTTCTCAGCTTCGGCTTTACACACTTTCAACCAATCGAGAACTTCATCCTTGGATTTGAGAAGATAAGTGTAACAGAATTTGGAATGATCATCAATGAATGTCACAAAGTATCTTCTGCCACCTCGGGTGAGAACTCTGTTCGAGTCTCACACATCACTATGAATCAATTTGAGGAGTTCAGAATTCCTTGTGATAGAGTGAAAAGGTGTAGGGACATATTTGTCTTGAACACATATTTCATAGTTAGAAGTTGAGTCAAAAGAGGATTTAGGAATAAGATTCAAGTTAATCATTTTTTTATAGAATTGAAGTTGACATCTCCCGATCTACCGTGCCAGATATCAGAAGACTCAATGTTTAATGCAACAGGAATAGAGATTTTATTATCAGAAGGATTGATTACATTGAGCCGAGAAAGACAGTCACAAACAAAACCTTTTTCAAAGAAAATATTTGACTTGGAGATTACAAATTTATTGGATTCTTTAACAATCCTATAGCCAGCTCTAAGAAGAGAAGATTCACTAATCAGATTTCTCCAAAGTGTGGGTATCGCTGATCAGATTTCTCCAAAGTGTGGGTATATATAGGACGTCTTGAAGAGTCAGAACTTTTCTGAAAGTCATTCTAAGATCAATACGTCTGGTTCCCTTTATCTCTCTAGTGGAGTCATCTTCTAGGCTCACGCTTCCTCCATGTCATTTCTGATAGGATTTAAACCAAGAGCGATCAGTGCAGATATGAATATTGATTCCCGAGTCTAACCATCAGTCCAAGGAGAAAGTGATAGAGTTGATAATAGGAAGAGAAGAATCTAACCTAAAAGAGTTGGAGTTCAGTTCCACCATGTTGATCTTGTGCCCACCATTTCCTCTGTTTCCCTCTAGGTTGAGCCTTGACTGGTTTCGTCTTCAGATTGAAACATTGTAGCTCCAAGTGATTGGTTCTCCCTCAGACATAGAAGAATCTTTCATCGGTCTTCTGGCTAGAGATTTTGATTTTGAAGGAGGAAGATTGCAAAGGTTTGAAAGAAGAAGAGTTGACATGAGGAGAAGAATGAAAATGATTGGATTTCTTGAATTTCTTGACCTTAGGATTCATAAATGCTCTCTGATCAGTCACATATATTGCATATACATTGTCACATTACTATACTTTTTATCTAATAAATCCTAATAATAAGTCTTATTCTTCTTTGTTAAATGAAAGCCCATTGCTAAAAGAAAGGGAAGAGAAACGAGCACAAAAGCCCATCAAAATTCTGATTTAATTCAAAATTAATTCGAATCAGAAGATCAGGGCAGATCAAGGCAGATCAGAGAGGATAAAACCGGTTGAACATCGATTAAAATGGATCTTTACAAATCAATCAATTAAAGCCAACAATCAAAGGCCATTTTGACAAACCTAGGAGCAGAAACGAGAAAACCAGAAGAAGATATCGGAGAATCATCAAACCGGGAACCTCCCCCATTTGGGTGTGGCCACCTGGCCACACCAAGGCCGTGGAAACATGGCCCTGGCCTCGTTTCCACCGATTTGTTAGGGTTGTTGGGGGAGCGTTTGCTCCCCCAATCTTACTACGCCCTCTACCGTCTGGTTTTTCCCTATAAATACCAGTTTTGACAGAGAAGAAGAGAGCGAAGACAGGATTAGAATTTTTGTTTATTCTTTAGAGTTTTAGGAGTATTGTTAGATAGTTCAGAGAAGTTGTATCTCCTCTTTATTTTTTTTTAGTTTAGACCAGTAAAGAGAGAAGAGTGAAACTGAGTGTGTAATTCATCCTTGAAGTGACAATCAAAGGAGATTCAACTTGCTTGTTCAACTCGACTCAAATCGGTATGTCTAAGTTTAAATTTCATTTTTTTTTATTTGTTTTTCTTTCATTATGAGTAGCTAAATCATTTTCTGGGCTCACTAATTACTCTCTTCTTTCACCTCTCTCTTGATTGATTTTTATGAAAGCAACACTTTTTGAATCAGAAAAACATCTTAGTTAAACTTCGTTCTTGAAAGCACATGAGGATGTATTTACTTTAAACTTAGACTTTTAATGTACAAATCTTTTTAAACTGTTTTTATTCCATACTTGCTTCTTCGTGCTTGATGGTTTAACATTCTCTTTTTAATGATTTGTAAAGAAAGGGCTTAAGATTTAAACGAAACCATCTTATTTGTTTTACTTGGACATTAAAAGAAACTAAAAGTTTTTTGCTTATGATAAAAATGATGCACTAAAATGTTCTAGAGATAAGTACATAGTTGAGTAGAAAATTAGTGAGCCCATATCCTCTTCTTATATTAAAAATAACAAATCATTTTTTCAAAGCTTTTTAAATCACCTTTTCCAAATCCTTCTCCAAATTTGCAATTTTCTCTTTTAATCATTTCCCTTCTCACCATTCTCTTTTTCAACTTAAAAGAAAGATACCAACTTTATTCTTTATCACTTAATAAAAACACCGAAAAGCTTCTATCGCATTCCTCCTTGTGGACACGACCCGTTAGCCCAAAGCTACACGGTAATTCCTTTCTCTTTCATTTTACAATCAATTTTTGGCGCCGTTGTCGGGGAGGGAACGGTGTATTTATTTTTTTAACAAGTTTGATGTCTTATTTCAGGGACGTCAAGATTCAGATTTAGCATTCAAGTTTTACAAGAGAAGACTTGATATTCTGTGCTCCTCCTCTCGAAAGTAGGAAACGAAATTTCAAGAAATTGCGTTGCAAAAGTTGAAATTTTTGTTGGACTACTAAAAACTTTTTTTTTGCAGGACATATTGCTTGCAAAAATAAAGTTTTTGTGTGTTATTATTCTTGCTATATCTGATATTTACAATCCCTGTTTTAATCCAACAGTAATCTGAGTGATTGTTAATTGCTTAAAAAAAACGTTTAGACTTGCATTATAAGCATTTGTCTAATTACGTTTACTTTACAATTATTTTTGAAGATAGCTGGAGACAAGGTACGTATTCATATCATATAGTTTAGGAAACATTCTTGGGTGATATTTACTTTTGAATGCTACTTTTCTATATCTTGCACACTTTGCACAATCAATTCTAAGGGCAAAACCCAAATCAAGATAAGGTGGGAAAGTCATTACCCTTTCTTAGCCCACAAACCATCTTTAAGCACGCACAACCTAAGCCTAAGTAAAATCTGATAGACGTTGGCTTTAGGGACATCTCGAACTCACTAGGAGATTATCCCAAGGGGGAAGGTGTTAGAATTTGACTCCTGCCAAATCAGTGTCTAGGAAAGGGATTGAGGGGTGAAACCCCGAAGGCTGGTGGTTTGGCTTAATTAGGCCCGTCGCTTTTGTGCGGATACCTCCCACCATTCTTGCCCTAACCTGGCTGATTAGCTTGTGGTCAAAGTCTGCATTATACCTCCTGTAGACAATCAACCAGTTAGGAGTTGTTTAGGTCAAGGTTACCTTAGATTAGGCTTGATTATTTTCTCTTATTGACTATTGGTGAACGTGTTTGTGATTGTGTTTGTGTATGCAAGTGTGGTCAAGAGACCCTAATTCATCTAGGTTGACTAGAAACACATCACTACCTAAGTTCGAACCAATATCAGATTCGGTTATGGCTCAACTGACATCTTTGCAGGATAGGTTCTATCCCATTAGAACCTCACTTTCATCCTGCATCCAACTTCCATCGGTTGGTGAACACAACTTTGAGCTTAAGTCACAGTTCATCAACACACTCCCGAAGTTCCATGGCTTAGAGTCCGAAGATGCTTATTTCTTCATAAGAGAATTTGAGGAAGTATGCTTAATGATGAAAATCTCACACCTTACATATGATGCTATTAGGTTGAGATTTGTCCCATTTGCTCTTAAGGTCTTAACTAAGAAATGGCTCTACAGCTTAGCGGCCAGCTCTATCACATCCTGGGATGGTTTCATCAAGGTCTTCTTGAAGAAATTTTATCCACTTCATAAGACCGCTCTCGTTAGGAAAAATATCATGGTGCAGTTCAAGTAAGAACCTAGTGAACCATTTTGGAGGTACTTTGAACGCTTCAAAGACCTCCTTGTCCAATGTCCTCATTATGGAATAGAGAAATGGCGACAATGCTAAATTCTTTATGACGGTTTAGACTACTCAACCAAGACCCTCTTAGAAAGCATGTCCCAAGGGGATTCTTGCAGAAGGATGAGTATGAAGGATGGGATTTATATGAGAATCTAGCTGAAAAGACCATCCAATGGGAACCTACTAGTAAAAGCTCTAGGAATCCAAACTCCATCTCTTTAAAAGGAGGTCTCCATTCAATTGAATCATCCATAGCTAACGAGGCTAAGTTAGCTAACCTAGTGAGAAGACTGGAAGCTTTAGAAACTAAGGAACCAAGTCCAGTCAATCAAGTCAGCCCAAACCAATTTCCAACTCTGGGTTGTACTTACTGTCAGGCCATAAATCATGTGTTTGAGGAGTGTCCTGTGTTTCAAGCTCAACAACACTTTCTAGAACCGATGAATGCGGCCTTTTCAAGGTCGAACAATGATCCTTACGCTCCAACGTACAATCCTGCCTGGAGAAATCACCCAAATTTCTCATGGAGCCAACAAAATAATGACCACCCACGGTTAAACCATGCAAGCCACTTCCATCATTCCAATAATTCTTCCAATCATCAACTCAACTTTCCAAATCACCCTCACAATTCTCCCAGCAATTTTTCACATTATCAACAAAATTTTCCCAACCAAGCTCCACAACCTTCCTTCCAGAATCCTCAACTTGAAAGGAGAATGACTGATTTTGAGAGAAATATGGAAAGGTGCATGAAGAACCAAGATTCCCTCATGCAAACAATATAGAAGCTAGAGGGTCAATTGAGCCAATTAGCCAATCCACGGCATGAGAGGCAAAAGGGTACCTTGCCCAGTCAACTAATTATGAATCCTAGAAATTCTCAACAAGCTCATTTGATTGAGGATCAATCATTGAATCAATGTAATGTTGTTCACACATTGAGGTCGGGAAAGAAAGTTGATGACCAAGTGTCAACACTACCCAATCCTAGCCAGCACAATCACACTCTAGCATCCACCTCATCTAGTCCCAATCCTTCCAAATCTGACGAATCTGAAACAGATAAGTCAACCAGTCAGGTGTATAATCCTATAGTACCATTTCCTAATAGGTTAAAGAACAACAAGCAGAATCCACACATGGATAAAATAATTGAGATATTCAACCAAGTGAAGATAAATGTGCCACTCCTTGATGCCATCCAACAAGTCCCATCCTATGCAAAATTTCTTAAGGACATGTGCACCAAGAAGAGAAAGACTAATGTACCCAAGAAAGTCTTCTTAGCCACTAACATTAGTGAGCTACTATCGGGTCTGATCCCTGTCAAGTACAAGGATCTGGGTTGTCCCACCATTGCCTGCACTATAGGACAAGCCGAGAGTAGTCATACACTTCTTGACTTGGGAGCAAGTATCAACTTGCTTCCATTCTCAATTTATCAACAACTCGGGTTGGGCAATCTTAATCCAACTCGAGTCACTATCCAACTGGCTAACCGTTCTGTGAAAGTTCCAAAAGGGAAAATTAATGATATCCTTATCCGTGTCGGGGAGTTTATCTACCCAGTTGATTTTATAGTTCTTGAGACACAACCTGTGTCCAATCCTAGGGCTCAAACTCCTGTTATCCTAGGGCGCCCATTCCTTGCTACTGCTAATGCTATTATCAATTGTAGGAATGGGTCTATGAGATTAACCTTTGGGGACATGACTAGAGAAGTCAATGTCTTCAACCTAGAAAAACAACCTCGTAAGATAAGGGACCAAACATTTGAGATAAACTTTGTTGAAAATAATTGTGATGAAGAGAGTGAAGGTATAGAGAATAAGTCGTTGTTTCTTAATGAATTATTTAAGAATGAATGCGATTATCTTGATGAGAGGCATATGTCGGAGATCCTAATGTTAAAGTACACTTTAAAAAAGGAAAATTTGATTTGAATATCTTCACTTTCGATGAGCCAACCAATAATATATCGCATGAGAATATAATTCAAGAACCTCCGATTGACATACTCTTTGAAAACCTCTTCGAAGAAGAACTCATGTGTTTGGATGAACCAACTAGGGATATTTTGGTTAATTATACATCTCCAAGGGAAAATGTTGACCAAAGCTTTGAGGAGATATATGAAACTGAGTTAGAATTCCTAGGCATTCATAGTGAGAAAGTTCCAACTGAGAAGTGTGGTGGAGATTAATTTTTGAATAATGAATGTAGAAATATGAGGAAGAAAAACCTAAAGAAGGTGAGACTGGGGAGGAAGAGAGCTACAATGACAAAAAATTGGCCTCCCCACTATGCCCTATAAAGAGGACCCATTAGAATGATGGGAAGAGGCTAGAGGGATGAGACCGAACAAGATCTAGGTGTGGGAGAAACTTGATGTTGTACATATTTTGTATAATATATGCACCTCTTTTTCATTTCATTTCATGCATCTATACATTTCTTTCATACATTGGGGACAATGCATGAGATAAGTGTGGGGGAGGGCTCTAACATGACTAATATAAAACTAAAAAAAAAAAGAAAATATATATATATATAAAACTTTTTGAAAGGTAAGAACAATATTTTGATATATTTTTTGTAAGAAATTAAGTCAATTTTAAAGAATAGGAAAATCATAATTAGGATTTCTTACACTTGGTCAAAATAAGATGACTTGTTTGATTTTTAGGGTTAGGGAGAAAATTTATAAAAGTAATTTAGTCTTGATCTTTACCTTGATGAAATATGCACACTTTATACACTTACATACTTAGGGTTCATAAACAAAGACTCTTATGCCTTATAAAAAAAGAAAAAAATATATATGTGTGTGTGTATATCTATGAAAAATAAACAAATCTAATTATTGATTAGCTAGGTGCTTTGGCCTAAGCAAGCTTTGGTATTTATGCAAAAGATAATTAGATAAGTTTGATATATATATATATATATATATATATATATATATATATATATATATATATATATATATATATATATATATATATATCCTCTGATTAAGCTGGGTATTTGTGCCTCATGAAGCATAAGTATTCACGTTTAAAAGGGGTACATTTTATAAATAAAAACCCTTGGTTTCATGGCCTTGTCTGCTCGAGTGTTTAAGTCCTTAGGGGTGTTTTCTCACCTGGTGCCCTAAAACTGTCCGGTTTGGGTGTCACCAACTAAAAGCTCGTTACATGGACAGATTAGAAAGCCTAATGGAATTGAGGAATAAATACCACCAAAAATAAATATAAATAAGATATATATGAGTTAATGTTAAAGAACCCTCAGTTAAACTTCACAGTCACGATGGTGCATAAGACTCAGGGTAAAGTAATAGACTAGATGAGAAATACAATTTAACTCCTTACTTTGACTGATGACATGTTTTTGAATAGAGACTAAGTCTAGGAATGAAAAGTTTGATATTCCTATAACTTATAGATTACTTAAACTCTTACAAATATACTTCAAATATTCTCTCCTTTCAAATGCTTTTCGGAAATACTAACATTTTTTCTCTTTCTTTATAGATTTTGTGGGTGCAATCCACTGAAAACCCTCACGAGACAAAACTCGTCCTCTAGGGGTAACCTAGAGTTATAACGGCTTGTTGCACATGCTCAGTGTAATCGAGTAACCTGCGAAAGTGGTCTAAATAATTGATTAGGATAAGTCTGATGTTCTGCTCGAGGGCGAGTAAAAGATAAGTGTGGGGGTGTGATCAGTCACATATATTGCATATACATTGTCACATTGTCATACTTTTTATCTAATAGATCCTATTAATAAGTCTTATTCTTCTTAGTTAAATGTAGGCCCATTGCTAAAAGAAAGGGAAGAGAAACGAGCCCAAAAGCCCATCAAAATTCTAATTTAATTCAGAATTAATTTGAAATTAGAAGATCAGGGCAGATCAAGGCAGATCAGAGAGGATAAAACCGGTTGAACATCAGTTAAAATGGATCTTTACAAATCAATCAGTTAAAGCCAACAATCAAAAGCCGTTTTGACAAACCCAGGAGCTGAAACGAGAAAACCAGAAGAAGATATCGGAGAATCATCAAACCGGGAACCTCCCCCATTTGGGTGTGGCCAGCCGCAGAAACGCGGCCCTAGCCGCGTTTTCGCGGCTTTGTTAGGGTTGTTGGGGGAGCGTTTGCTCCCCCAATCTTGCTACGCCCTCTACCGTCTGATTTTTTTTCCTATAATATCATTTTTGACATAGAAGAAGAGAGTGATTGAAACGGGAAAATAATAAAGAAAAAGTTAAAGTTAGAAATTCTTAGTCTCGTTTCAATTTAACCGCGTAGCAAAGGCTAGACGGGTCGATCCACAGGGAAGGATGCGATGCAAGCGTTTCAGAACGATCTTCTCTGTATTTCACTTAAAACAGAAGAAAGAGAGATATTGATTAGATTTGATTGATTTTGAGAAATATAGTTTACTAATCATCTACCACAATCTTTAGTATTAGTCTCAAATAATGAATATCATATTGAAATAATAAACATCCACCCTAAGTTTATTAATTCTATTCAAGTAAAATGAATAATATTGGAACCCTAACTAGTGTACACTAATAATGATTAAACAGGTGTTCATCCTAATTTCTAAGTATAGCATAAGAGAAGTTTTGACTTAAAGTTATGCTATCAAGTTTTTAAGTATGAACTTAAGAAGAATCATCTAAAAGTGTAAACTAAATTAAGAAAACCTAATTGTCAATTCATCTTCAAGAAGATTATTTTAGTCAATGGATATCAATCAATTCACTTTCTGAACTAAACTAGGGTTGATCGAGAGACTAGCAAACTACAAATTGAATTTAGTTATTCATCTTTTTTTATTTTATTTTCAATTTTTGTTTTTAATATGAAAAATTGCATGAAAGAGAAAAGAAGAAAAATAATCGATCTAAGCAGAAAACAGAATTAAATAACAAAGAAGAAAGAGTAACCTTTTATTGGATGTCACTTTCCAAATATAACGCTCCTCTCCTTCTTCAAAATATTCTTCTTCGAATAATAAAAACGAAAATACAAGAAATTTTGGAAAGAGGAAAAAATCTAAAAAAAAAACCCTAAGCTTCAGTCTCTAGATGCCCCCTCTCTGTTGCTCTGCAGGGGTATTTATAGGAGATATAGGAAGTAGAGTCCCAGTACAACTCTCCCACGAAATCACGTAACAGATCTCATCCAAAGAGCCGCGGAAACGCGGCTATGGCCGCGTTTCCGCGGCTATAGCGTGGCCAATGGCCACGCACTTTCTTGCGTGGCCTCCTCTGGTCCGTCCATCTTGGCGCCTCCTTCTGGATTCTGCATGCAGACCCTCTATCTTGAGAATTCAGGATAACTTGGGAAGCAAGTTATCATAAATCCGAATTTAAAATGATCTTTATCTTTAAATTTTTCTCCTTTTATCTTTAGCCTTGTCTTGCAAGCAACTAGGGTTGAGTAGAAGTCCATCTCATCTTATCATTTTCCTCCTCTTTTAGCAATTAGGAGTTCTATCTTATCCTTCCTTTTCCTCCCTTAGATTTTAAATAAATAATTTAAAATCCAAGTTTAGATTAGGTTAGATAATGTAGAAACTTCTAAATTACTACAATTTTTGCATATGAGCTTTTTGGGCTTTTGGGCTTCATTCAGGCTTTATTTCTTTATTTTTTAATTACTCAAGGCCTGCACACATTAAACAATAACACATTAGTAGTAGTGCATAATAAAAGAATAAATAGGGAAATATGATGGTAAATGTGTGAAAACACCTAGAGGGGGGTGAATAGGTGTAAATGCTAATATAACAATCTTTTTAAACAAGTATGAATGAATGATGCAACGATCACTCAAAACAAGACTAAGAGCCGAATACCCGGTGAAGGGCTCTGAACTCCTTCCTCGTGATTCCTTTAGATATGAGTTTGAGGTGCGTATTGTAATCTTGTTGTATGAGTAATGATCGACGATGTATCAAGAAATGAATTGGAAGCAATAATGAAGTGCACACAAGATATATCACAAGGTATGAAAGAATAGCAATATCACAAGCAAGAAGGTAAGAGCAATAGAGAGCAAAGAGAAAATCAATCGCAAACACAAAGTATTTGTTTCGAGGTTCGAGCCACCGCTCTACTCCCCGCCTTCACCGCCGTGAAGGGTTTCCACTATCCACCGAGGACTTTACAAGGTCTACCGAAGACTGGAGTACCGAACTCCACCACTTACAAGCCTCTACCGAAGAGGTTTAAATAACCTAGAGGGGGGGTGAATAGGTGATGGCTATATGGAATATGGCAATAATGCGGAATTTAAATCTACTTAAATCAATAAGCTCAAATTAAAAACACTTGCAAGATAAAAGCAATAAATAATGCAAGTAATAAAGAGAGATTGAGTTTAGAGAAATTTGAGCAAACGCAAACATGAGGATATGTTTCCGAGGTTCGAGCCACGCTCTACGTCCCCGCCTTCACACTTGAAGGATTTCCACTATTGTTGATCCCACTGGACTTCCAATATAAGGACACACTTGTCCTATCTCTCGTGATGCCGCAACACCACTTGGAGCACACTAGCTCGCTTGAGGCCGATGCCTCTACAACTTCGCTCAAGAAGAAAATTGATCACACTTGATCACAAAGAGCTCACTTAGCACAATCCTATAACCAATATGTAGAGATAGTACTTGGGATTGTGAAGTGCAAAATGACTAGAGTGAAGTAGAGGGATTTGCTTCAAGTAGGTGTTTGGAAATTTTGGCTTTGATGAAAATCTTTTCTAAAATGAAAGGCTTTTGAAAACTTGTAAATCTTGTAAAAATTGTTGTCTTATCATGTTGAAATGACCCACTATTATAGTGGATGAAAGACAGGGTAAACAGCTAGAGAAATTCGTTGGGGTGAGTTCCCACAAAAGCTGTCAGAAAATAGAGTTGTTGGAGTCTGTCAGACTTTCTGACAGGTACCGGTCGACCGGGTCGGTCGACTGCCAACGGTCATATTTCTGACCGTTGGGGGGAAACGGTCGGCCGACTCGGTCGACCGAAATAAATAGAGAGCACTGACAAGTGCCCGGTTGACCCGAGCGGTCGGCCGACGTGCACACATGCACAGCCGTGCACGTCGGTCGACTGGGTCGGTCGACCGGACTCTGTCAGATCTATTTAAACAGAGTCTGGAAAGAAAGAAAAGGAAATTTTTAGTTTAAAGCATTTTGGTTTAAGGATTTGTAAATAAGGTTCTAGACCTAATAAAACTAAGAGTATGATCATAGATCAACACTCAAACATGTTAGATCATTTTTGGTGAAAATCCTTTTTGATAAACTATTTTTCTAAAAACGGTTTTTTTCAAAACATGGTATTTCTAAAAACTAAGTTAGAAATTCTGATATAAAAGTTCTTTTGAAGCCATGAAGCAATACTAAGTGTGTGTGTGAGTGACAATCCCAAATATTCTACCTCTGTCATCTAGGTTTTGACAAATATCTAAAAATAAAAAAGTAAATTACAAATCTTGATCTTTTCTTCAATGTTTTGATCCCGAAGCTTTTCTACCGTGCTAGGCTTGGGAATGCAAATCTATAGCGGCGTCCAAATTGTGAGTCTTGATTGTGGAGCCGTCAAATCAACTTGTTTTAAACCTGAAATTCTTTTAAACAAGATTGTTAAACACATAACTAAATATGGTTTGTTATCATCAAAATATCGGGCTAATGGCCTTTGGGCCAACAATCTCCCCCTTTTTGATGATGACAAAACATACATAGTTATTACAAATATTTTGGGTGGAGACTTCAAGTGAAGCTCCCCCTCAACACATGCATATAATAAAAGGATACTCAGGCATAGGTAAATAGCACAAATAATAAACAACTATACACATGTCCATGCCAGAAAATAACTCATGCCATAAATAACTCACATGTTCATACAAGATATAAAAACATATAGAAAATACATGTCCACACAAACACAAATACATGTCCAAAATAACAAAATACAAAATACAAGATACAAAATATAAGCCCAAGGAAGTCTCTCAAGAATATCTCTCCCCCTTTTTGACATCATCAAAAGGGGAAGTCACTCCTCATCGTCGTCGTCCTCATCATCGTCCTCCTCATCGTCGTCCTCAGCATCACCTGCAGCCATCTGCACATCCTCATCATCATCATCATCCTCATCATCATCAGAAGCCTCCTCCTCTGGATCAATAGCTACAACACCTGGCTGTGGTGCTGAAGAAGCAGAAGGGGCCCTAACTGGAAATGGAGGGCCGGAGGAAGGAAGCGGTCGGGCAAATGGCGTGGGTTTGGACCAAGCATGTTGTACTTCACAAAGAGTGCACTAAATTGCGAATCCATGTATCGCATGGAATCAGCAAAATAGGACATATCATTGCGAAGTCCCTGATAACGAGAGTCCATCTCCGCGCGATGTGCCGCATCCGCCGCAGAAACCTGGGTCAGTCGCTGCTGGATCTCAGCGGTCACCTAAGACTGATGCTCCTGAAACTGAGTACGAAGCTCAGAAGAAATGAAGGCCTGAATGTCTGATGGAATAGATGACCCTGGAGCAGAAGAAGACCCTGGAATAGATGAAGACCCTGGAACAGAAGAAGAAGGAGGAACTGCAGGCTGTTGGGGTGCATCATGACGCACCCTAACTTGCATCCTCTTCAAGAGAGTGCTATTCAGGTTCACGGAGGGTTCTGTGGGTCTCACAGAGGACAGGTCAAAATTAAGTTGTTTGAGAAGATAGGAGATAAGCTTCCCATAAGGCAAGTGCCTTGTGGGGACAAGGACATGATCGGAGGTCATATGAGAAATTATGAATCGGGGAATGTTTATCTTAATGCCTTTCAAAAGGCAATAGACAATCAAAGGAACAAGACCCCTGGCATGACTGTATTCACCAGATTTGGGCAGAATGTTATAGAATACAAATTTAGCAAGGACTTGAGCGGTGAGTGTGAATTTATTCACCTCCTCATTCCTCACTAAGCCGGGGTTGTCATCCCCGTGGAGTAAAGTTGACGCGGTGAGCGCAGACTCACCGGCCTGAAATACAAAATCATGTAGGTCAAAGGAGTAGACATCAACTCCTCCATAGGAGAGATGCAACAGATCAGCAAATTCTTGGAGGGAGATATCTATGTCTCTTCCAAGAACCCTAGACCTAACCCGATTTCCCTCATAAGCAAGATTAGTGTAAAAGTAGGGTATGAGTGAGGTGTACACGGGTTCTCTAATAGCCATGAACTGATCTAATGAATTGTTCCTCAATATTTGTAGGATATTGAGGTGCTCAAAATCTTGAAGGACAACACATCTCCCAAAAATAATAGTTCTACTCGAAAGGAGGATAAACCGATTTCTGCTAGATCGGAAACAAATGGAGGTTTAGTCCTGGTGGAGGAAGAAGAAGGGGCTACTGATTTTCCCTTCTCGGCTCTAGATCTTTTAGGCATAATTTTTAGGTTAAAATGATAGATCTAGGTCTAAAACAGAAAAATAGCAAGATTAGGGCTTGATCTAGTCTAGATGAAGGATAGACCTTGATAAAACTAGGATGAACAACAAGATGGAAAGCAAGATCTAAAGAAAAATGAGATTTTTACCTTGAGGGATGAGAGATCAAGAACCCACAACTGAAAATCCTGAGATTATACGTAGATCGGGCCTGAAAGAGACGATCCAGGAAAGATTTGAGAAATTTAGGCAAGGATTTGTGATGGATTGAAGTGGGATGAGGTGATTAGGGTTTTTAGAGAGGGGGAAAAGAGGCGTCGGCGATGAGAAATGAGAGAGAGATGAGAGAGTAAGGGCTTTAAATAGGGTGGGTAAATGACAGATTCCCGTCGCCCGGTCGACTGGTCCGGTCGACCGAAAATACCCGAGACCACTGACAGATAAAACGGTCGACCGCAGCGGTCGGCCGAAAATACCCGAGAGCTCTGACAGACTAAACGGTCTACCGCACCGGTCGGCCGGCTACAGAGAAGGATAAAAACATTCTTCCAGGCAAGGTCGGTCGGCCGGATCTCAGCTCCGGTCGGCCGATCTTGCCCAAAAACTGTCAGCAGCAAAGACCCCAAAAAAAATCTAAAATTGTCTGAAAAATAGTGAGAAAGATATACAAAATTTTAAAACATGTTTTAAACTTCAAAATTTACACAAGAAATTTTAATTTTTATTTTTCATATAAAAACAAAGGTTTAGAGATGTTGAAGCCGAATACCCGGTGAAGGGTTCTGAACTTCATCCTCGAGATTCCTCTAAATATGAGTTGAGGTGCGCAATTGCCATCTCTAATGTATTTGCTTTAAATATGAATTTTGAATATTTATTTTAGTTTTTGACAAAATGTGTATATAGATATATGATCAAAATTAGATATGTGGACACAACAAAAATATGACATAAAGCAAGATCATATGAATTAGAACAAAGCATATACACAAGCAAGATGGAAATGTAAGTTTACACTAACACATATCAATGAAGCACAAAGGTAAACTAACATTCCTATGCATATGTATATAAACAAAAATAAAAGCTTTTTAATGGAGAAATTACCAAAACCGAGGGTATTCTCCAAAATAGGTGCCTCCATGATAGTGATGCAAGCGCGATGTGATCTTTGAGCTTTGATGCATCCACCATCTGGGCACCGTCTCCCCCTAAGTCTTGGAGGATGAAGACCCACCTGTTTCAACTAAATTTGGTGTCTTTTGGTACCCATATCTTTTTGGGTCCTTTAGGATTAGTACCGGGGCGAACCCAAACATGTTTATTATTCATATTATGTTTAGCAAAATAAAATTTTTCTAAATGGCCTTTGCGGCCACAATGCGTGCAAACATAAATCCTACCACTACCATACATGTGAGCATGCTTGTGAGTGTGTGCATGTTTCCTTGCATGGTGAGTGTGTTTCCCTTGGGTTACTCCTTTGGGAAATCTAGATGCAAATTTATTTAAGTCAAATGCACATTTTTTAAGAGTTGAATCTAAAACATCAACCCGTTTTTGAATTTCAACAAAATCATTTTTATTACATGAAGAAATAGAAGTTTTTCCTTTACAAGCTAGTTTATAGTTTTCAAAATCAATCTTTATATTCTTAAAAGCATTAGACAAATCATTTTTCTCTTTTTGAATAATATCATATTTATTTTTCAATAACTCATTTTCTCTTTTTAATTTCTTATTATGAGATTGCGAAATCTCATATCTATGTTGGAGTTCTTCAAAAAATTGAGCTAATTCATCCATAGTCAATTCATCATCTTCTATGGAGTTGTCGAGAGTTACCTTAGAAGCATCATCTCCATGTGCCATGAAGCACATGTGTGCGGCGTCGTTCTCCTCTTGGGATTCCGACTCCGTATCATCCCACGTGGCCACCATAGCCTTCTTCTTCTTTGGGCCATTCTTGGAGGTGGTAGCTTGGAGAGCGGGGCAATCGGCAATGAGGTGTCCGATCTTCTTGCAATGAAAACAAGGACCCGGCTCCTCTCTTTTCCTTTTGAATCTTCCTTGAGGTTTCCCTCTTCGGAAGTTGCTTTGCCTCCCTTTCTTGTAGAACATTTTGCCCCTTCCGGATGAGCATGGCAAAGTCCTCATCGCAGTCTTCCGATGAGTCCTCCTCGTCATGGTTGGTTGGAGTGGCTTTGAAGGCGAGGGTTTTCTTCTTCGGCGCCTCCCTTTCTTCTCTAACTTTTATCTCCATCTCATGGGTCTTGAGATTTTTGATGAAGCCGGAGAAGTCCATCTCCTCCCGATCGTTGAGCTCTTTGAGGGTTGTAGCCTTGACTTCCCAAGCTTTGGGAAGAGCTCTAATGACCTTCCTTATCTTTTGGTCATTATCAATCGCATCACCTAAAGAAGATAAAGCATTTGTTATTTTGGTGAAACGAGTGAGCATGTCATCAATGCTCTCATTCTCAAGCATGTAAAAATTCTCATATTGAGAACGAAGCAAGTCAATTTTGGATCTCTTGACTTGTGACGTTCCCTCATGAGTCACAATTAAAACATTCCACACTTCATATGCGGATTTACAATTTATGATGCGTGAGAGGTCATCTTCATTAAGGGCTTGGGTTAATGCATATTGAGCCCTAGCATTGGCCTCATAGTCCTTGGTGGTGTCCTCGGACCATGATCTCTCATCGGTGAGAGGTTCTATAAATTCTTTGATTATGGCCCTAGCAACCCTAACTCCTAGGGATTTAAGGAAAAGGTTCATCTTGACCTTCCAAATAGGAAAGTTTAAGCCATCAAATTTGGGTGGGGACTTGATGCTAGAAAAATCAATTGAAGCCATGGATAATGCACAACAAATGAAGAATGCAACAAATGATATAGCCAAATTCAAGGATCTCCCTAAGGTGATTAAACCAAATAGTAGGGTTTGGCTCTGATACCAATTGAAATCACCTAGAGGGGGGGTGAATAGATGATGGCTATATGGAATATGGCAATAATGCGAAATTTAAATCTACTTAAATCAATAAACTCAAATTAAAAACACTTGCAAGATAAAAGCAATAAATAATGCAAGTAATAAAGAGAGATTGAGTTTAGAGAAATTTGAGCAAACGCAAACACGAGGATATGTTTCCGAGGTTCGAGCCACGCTCTACGTCCCCGCCTTCACACTTGAAGGATTTCCACTATTGTTGATCCCACTGGATCTCCAATACAAGGACACACTTGTCCTATCTCTCGTGATGCCGCAACACCACTTGGAGCACACTAGCTCGCTTGAGGCCGATGCCTCTACAACTTCGCTCAAGAAGAAAATTGATCACACTTGATCACAAAGAGCTCACTTAGCACAATTCTATAACCAATATGTAGAGATAGTACTTGGGATTGTGAAGTGCAAAATGACTAGAGTGAAGTAGAGGGATTTGCTTCAAGTAGGTGTTTGGAAATTTTGGCTTTGATGAAAAATCTTTTCTAAAATGAAAGGCTTTTGAAAACTTGTAAATCTTGTAAAAATTGTTGTCTTTTCATGTTAAAATGACCCACTATTTATAGTGGATGAAAGACAGGGTAAACAGCTAGAAAAATTCGTTGGGGTGAGTTCCCAACAAAATCTGTCAGAAAATAGAGCTGTTGGAGTCTGTCAGACTTTCTGACAGCTACCGGTCGACCGGGTCGGTCGACCGCCAACGGTCATATTTCTGACCGTTGGGGGAAAACGGTCGGCCGACTCGGTCGACCAAAATAAACAGAGAGCACTAACAAGTGCCCGGTTGACCCGAGTGGTCGGCCGACATGCACACATGCACAGTCGTGCACATCGGTCGACTGGGTCGGTCGACCGGACTCTGTCAGATCGGTTTAAACAGAGTCTGGAAAGAAAGAAAAAGAAATTTTTGGTTTAAAGCATTTTGGTTTAAGGATTTGTAAATAAGGTTCTAGACCTAATAAAACTAAGAGTATGATCATAGATCAACACTCAAACATGTTAGATCATTTTTGGTGAAAATCCTTTTTGATAAACTGTTTTTCTATAAACGGTTTTTTCAAAACATGGTATTTCTAAAAACTAAGTTAGAAATTCTGATATAAAAGTTCTTTTGAAGCCATGAAGCAATACTAAGTGTGTGTGAGTGACAATCCCAAATATTCTACCTCTATCATCTAGGTTTTGACAAAATATCTAAAAATAAAAAAGTAAATTACAAATCTTGATCTTTTCTTCAATGTTTTGATCCCGAAGCTTTTCTACCGTGCTAGGCTTGGGAATGCAAATCCATAGCGGCGTCCAAATTGTGGTCTTGATTGTGGAGCCGTCAAATCAACTTATTTTAAACCTGAAATTCTTTTAAACAAGATTGTTAAACACATAACTAAATATGGTTTGTTATCATCAAAATATCAGGCTAATGGCCTTTGGGCCAACAATCTCCCCCTTTTTGATGATGACAAAACATACATAGTTATTACAAATATTTTGGGTGGAGACTTCAAGTGAAGCTCCCCCTCAACACATGCATATAATAAAAGGATACTCAGGCATAGGTAAATAGCACAAATAATAAACAACTATACACATGTCCATGCCAAAAAATAACTCATGCCATAAATAACTCACATGTTCATACAAGATATAAAAACATATAGAAAATACATGTCCACACAAACACAAATACATGTCCAAAATAACAAAATACAAAATACAAGATACAAAATACAAGCCCAAGGAAGTCTCTCAAGAATATCTCTCCCCCTTTTTGACATCATCAAAAGGGGAAGTCACTCCTCATCGTCGTCGTCCTCATCATCGTCCTCCTCATCGTCGTCCTCAGCATCACCTACAGCCATCTCCACATCCTCATCATCATCATCATTCTCATCATCATCAGAAGCCTCGTCCTCTGGATCAATACCTGCAACACCTGGCTGTGGTGCTGAAGAAGCAGAAGGGGCCCTAACTGGAAATGGAGGGCCGGAGGAAGGAAGCGGTCGGGCAAATGGCGTGGGGTCTGGACCAAGCATGTTGTACTTCACAAAGAGTGCACTAAATTGCGAATCCATGTATCACATGGAATCAGCAAAATAGGACATATCATTGCGAAGTCCCTGATAACGAGAGTCCATCTCCGCGCGATGTGCCGCATCTGCCGCAGAAATCTGGGTCAGTCGCTGCTGGATCTCAGCAGTCACCCAAGACTGATGCTCTTGAAACTGAGTACGAAGCTCAGAAGAAATGAAGGCCTGAAGGTCTGATGGAATAGATGACCCTGGAGCAGAAGAAGACCCTGGAATAGATGAAGACCCTGGAACAGAAGAAGAAGGAGGAACTGCAGGCTGTTGGGGTGCATCATGACGCACCCTAACTTGCATCCTCTTCAAGAGAGTGCTGTTCAGGTTCACGGAGGGTTCTGTGGGTCTCACAGAGGACAGGTCAAAATTAAGTTGTTTGAGAAGATAGGAGATAAGCTTCCCATAAGGCAAGTGCCTTGTGGGGATAAGGACATGATCGGAGGTCATGTGAGAAACTATGAATCGGGGAATGTTTATCTTAATGCCTTTCAGAAGGCAATAGACAATCAAAGGAACAGGACCCCTAGCATGACTGTATTCACCAGATTTGGGCAGAATGTTATAGAATACAAATTTAGTAAGGACTTGAGCGGTGAGTGTGAATTTATTCACCTCCTCATTCCTTACTAAGCCGGGGTTGTCATCCCCGTGGAGTAAAGTTGACGCGGTGAGCGCAGACTCACCGGCCGGAAATACAAAATCATGTAGGTTAAAGGAGTAGACATCAACTCCTCCACAGGAGAGAAGCAACAGATCAGCAAATTCTTGGAGAGAGATATCTATGTCTCTTCCAAGAACCCTAGACCTAACCCGGTTTCCCTCATAAGCAAGATTAGTGTAAAAGTAGGATATGAGTGAGGTGTACACGGGTTCTCTAATAGCCATGAACTGATCCAATGAATTGTTCCTCAATATTTGTGGGATATTGAGGTGCTCAAAATCTTGAAGGACAACACATCTCCCAAAAATAATAGTTCTACTCGAAAGGAGGATAAACCAATTTTCTGCTAGATCGGAAACAAATGGAGGTTTAGTTCTGGTGGAGGAAGAAGAAGGGGCTACTGATTTTCTCTTCTCGGCTCTACAAAAAACAGAGAGCAAGTTGTTTTAGGTCGGTCGACCGACAGACGTGCAAAAGCGTGCACGTCCTGGACACAGGACGCGGTCGACCGGGCGGTCGACCGTCCTGGCCTGGAATGGGACCGGTCGACCGTCCCGGTCGAGCCCCAGGCCTGAAACAGTTTACAGAATGGAAATTTTTCTGGACTTGGAAAAATTTTCAAAATAATTTTGTAGGGATATATGACTAAGTATCATGCTGGAAAGATAGATATACATGATATAAACATGGTATAAAATTTTGTAAAAATTTGAGACATGTATATTTATCAAGGCATGAACTTAAAATAAATACCAAAAATAAAAACTGTATTTTGAAGGGGGTGTGTGTGTGTGTGTGTGTAGAGCCAATTTTCCACAACCTCAAACTTTAACAAACTAATTCTTACATAGGTTCTAGGTGACTACAAAGTCTTCAAGTGGGCTTCTCCATATGATCTTACAAAGCTTGATTCTTGAACCCGAAATGAACCGACTTGAGTCAAAACACCCTTCCTTTAGGGAAGAAAACTCCATGAATCTTTAGAACCCTGAAACACACTTAAAACAATAAACATGATTAGTACAAATAACTATATATGTTTTGTAATCATCAAAACTCAATAAAACGGGTGATTGTAACCTTGGGCCAACAATCTCCCCCCTTTTGATGATGACAAAACATATAGTTATTTTTAAACATGTGAAAAGAGCTTGGAAGCTCCTCCTCAAATTATGCTATGTATAAAAGAATGATTATGTGTAAAAGTGAATGGCTATATACATAAAGCATAAAAAATATACAAAACACAATGCACAAAAACAAAATACAAAGTGCATAAAACTTCAAAACTAACTTCAAAACTAACTATTTCTCCCCCTTTTTGTCATACATCAAAAAGGGTAAAAATAAGAAAATTTTCTTTCAAGAATCCATAATACAAACATTCAACTCACCACAAATAAATGAAAATCTAGCATAGTCTAGTTTTGTAAAAATATCGGCAAGTTGAAAATCGGTAGAAACATAATCAATATTAATATCACCTTTCTCATAATGATCTCTAAGAAAGTGATATCTAATGTCAATGTGCTTAGTTTTACTATGTTGATTTGCATTTTTGGTCATATGAATAGTACTAGTATTATCACAAAATATTTTAATATGATCAAAATGCAAATCATAGTCAAGGAGAGTATGTTTCATCCAAAGAACTTGTGCACAACATGCTCCGGCCACAACATACTCCGCCTCGGCGGTTGAAAGGGCTACCGAATTTTGCTTTTTGGAAGACCAAGAAACAAGACAATTACCAAGAAATTGACATGTTCCACTTGTACTCTTCGTATCTACCCTACAACCCGCATAGTCGGCATCCGAATAACTCGTCATTGAAAATTGTCCGGTCTTCGGATACCACAACCCATTTCAATTGTACCCTTAAGGTATCTAATAATGCGTTTTACCGCAACTAAATGGGACTCTTTAGGACACGATTGAAATCGAGCACAAAGACATACACAAAACATAATATCCGGCCTACTAGCCGTCAAATACAACAAACTACCAATCATGCTACGATAAAGCTTAATGTCTACACTTTTACATTGTTCATCCTTGTCAAGCTTTGTGGTTGTTGCCATGGGAGTTTTGCTCACTTTAGCTCCTTCAAGCCCGAACCTCTTGATAAGTCCTTTGTGTACTTGGCTTGATTGATGAAGATCCCATCCTTTCTTTGCTTGATTTGGAGACCAAGGAAATAGTTGAGCTCACCATCATAGACATTTTGAATTCTTCCTTCATGCATGATTCAAAAGCTTGGCAAAGGGTTTCATTAGTAGAACCAAAAATGATATCATCCACATAAATTTGAACAATAAGAATATCATTTTCAATATGTTTTATAAATAAAGTGGTATCTATTTTTCCTTTCTTAAAACCATTTGAAATTAGAAATGAAGAAAGCCTTTCATACCAAGCCCTAGGGGCTTGTTTTAAACCATAAAGAGCTTTGTCAAGTTTGAAAACAAAATCCGGATGTGTAGGATCAACAAACCCGGGGGGTTGTTCAACATACACCTCCTCTTCAATAAATCCATTAAGAAAGCACTTTTAACATCCATTTGAAAAAGCTTAAAATCTTTATATGAAGCAAATGCAAGTGTCATCCGTATGGCTTCAAGCCGTGCTACGGGTGCAAAGGTTTCTTCAAAATCGATACCTTCGATTTGAGTGTAACCTTGGGCAACTAACCTAGCTTTATTCCTAATGACGTTACCCGACTCATCCAACTTGTTCTTAAAGATCCACTTAGTACCAATTGTTGGTCTATCGTGGGGCCTAGGAACAAGGTGCCAAACTTGGTTGCGCTCAAATTGATTGAGCTCTTCTTGCATGGCTAGCAACCAATATGAGTCGGCCTCGGCTTCGAGGACGTTCTTGGGTTCAAAATGAGAAATAAAAGTATAGTGTCCACAAAAGTCATGAAGTTTAGAACGAGTAGTTACCCCTTGAGATACTTCACCTATAATGAGATCCTTGGGATGATGTGGATTGTATCTCCAATCCTTTGGAAGTTGTTGAGTAGGCTCCACTTCAATTCTTGAATTTCATTTCCTTGAGCCTCCTTTTCTTTAGCTTCATTTCCTTCATCATCCTTTGGCTTGTCTTCAATAATAGGTGAGTCCTCCAAAGTGACTTTCTCCATGCCTTCATGCAAAGAATCTATTTCTTTAACATTCTTAACAAACATATTAGATTCCTCAAATTTTACATGTATAGATTCCTCAATAGTCAAAGATGACTTGTTGAAGACTCTATACGCTTTACTAGTATTTGAGTATCTAACAAAAATTGCTTCATAAGATCTAGCATCAAATTTACCTAAATTATCTTTTGTATTCAAAACAAAGCATTTGCATCTAAAAACCTTAAGTAAGAAACATCTGGCTTTCTAGAAAAATAAATCTCAAAAGAAGTTTTTGAAGTATTTTTGCATAAGAAAACTCTATTTGATATGTAGCAAGATGTATTTACGGCCTCGGCACATAGATAATGTGGGAGACCGTATTCACTAATCATTGTCCTAGCCATCTCTTGTAATGTCCGATTTTTCCGTTCAACTACTCCATTTTGTTGTGAAGTTCTAGGACAAGATAGTTCATGCTTAATTCAATGTTCTTCACAAAAAGTAATAAAGGGTAGGTTAATGAATTCACCACCTCTATCACTTCTTATTCTTAAAATTGAAGAATCTTTTTCCTTTTCAACTCTTTTCTTAAAGGCTTGAAAATGTGAAAAGGCTTGATTTTTATGCTCTAAAAAGAAAACCCATGTAAAACGCGAAAAATCATCAACCAAAACAAATGCAAAACGATTCTCACTTAGACTTTTGGTTTGAGTAGGACCAAACAAATCCATATGGATCAACTCCAAGGGACGTGATGTCATGATATCCTTATTAACTTGAAAGAGGACTTGGTTTGTTTCCCAAGTTGGCACGCGTCACAAACGCGGTCCTTTTCAAAGTTCAAGCAAGGAATACCCTTCACCATTTCCTTGTTGTTTAACCTAGATAGATGGTCAAAAGAAATGTGGTCTAATCTTCTATGCCACAACCAAGAGTCATCATGGAGGGCTTTTAAACAAGTAATACTGCAAGACATATTAGACAAATCAATCATGTATATATTGCTTTCACGAAAATCAGAAAATATACATGTGTTGGATAGTCTATCAATAACTTTATAAGCTAAATTATCAAAAACAACATCAAAACCTTTATCACAAAGTTGACTAACACTCAAGAGATTATGCTTGAGGCCATCAACTAAAACAACATTTTCTATTAAAGGGGATGTACCAAGTTTAACATTACCAATGCCAATGATTTTACCCTTGGTATCATCTCCGAAGGTGACGGTGCCACCTTCATGGTATCTTGATAGGGTTGCAAAGTTGTTGATATCCCAAGTCATGTGCCTTGAGCAACCACTATCAAGATACCACAATCCTTTACGTCGTTGCGCCTTGGAAAGTACCTACATCATTTAACAAATTTATTGACTTTGGTACCCAAATTTTCTTGGGTCCTTGAAAGTAAGTATTTTGAACCCAAACATTATGATGTGAAGCATTAAGTCTATCATAGCAAAACTTAACTAAGTGACCTTTACGGCCACAATATGTGCATGAAAATACCTTCCCATACATGTATGCATGATGTGTGTGTGGAGGATGAGCATGTTTGGGGGGTTTGGCATGATGTAAAGGTTGTGAAGTATGAACATGAGCATAAGCATGAATAGCATGAGATTGTTTCTTAGAGGCTTGTTTCTTAGAAAACATAGCTCAAGTCTATTCTTATCAAATTCACACTTTTTCAAAACTACTCCTAAAGAATTAATTTTCTCTTTTAGCATGGTAATTTCATTTTTATCAACTTGTGGAAACTTATCTTTGTAAGAAACCTTATAATTGTCAAAATCTTTTTGGGTGGAAACTAGAGTGGAAAGTAATTCATCTTTTTCTTTAGAAAGAGTAAAAACTTGGTGATTAAGAGACTCATTTTCCTTTTTCATTTTTAAATACTTTTCTTAAGAAAATCATAGTTGTGTGAGAGTTCTACAAATGCTTCTCCTAATTCATCCATGGAAAGCTCATCATTAAAAGAAGTGGTAGGGGTTACCTTGCTTGTGCTTTCATTAGCCATGAAGCACATGTTGGCGGTGTCAACTTCCTCCTCGGATTCACTTTCGGAATCCCATGTAGCCTTCAATGCTTTCTTCTTGTAAGGCTTCTTGGAGGTGGAGGGCTTGATCTTATCCGGGCATTCCGCAACAATATGACCCGGTTTTTGGCAATTGAAGCAAATAATTTTCCTCTCTTCTTTGCCTCCTTGCCATCTCCTTCTACCTTGGAACTTGCCTTGTTATACATCCTCCGAACGTTCTTAACAAGAAGTGAGAGCTTTTTGTCATCTTCTTCTTCATCGTCTTCGTCGGAGTATGAGGATTGACTTTTGAAGGCAATAGCTTTCTTCTTGGAGGGAGCCATTTCTTCTCTTGCTTTTCTTTCCATCTCATGGGTCTTGAGATTCCCAATGAGACCTATAAGCTCCATCTCCTCCTTGTCATTGAGTTCCTTCAAGGTGGTAGCTTTGACTTCCCAAGAAGCAGGAAGAGCCTGGATGATCTTCCTTACTCTTTGGTCGTTAACAATAGCATCACCTAGAGAAGAAAGGCCATTAGTAATCTTTGTAAATCTTGTAACCATATCATCTATGGTTTCATTTTCATTCATAGAAAAATTCTCATATTGGGAGCGAAGAAGGTCTATTTTAGCCCTCTTCACTTGTGAAGTCCCCTCATAAGTGACAAGCAAGTGTGACCAAATTTCATGTGCGGATTTACAATGAATAACTCTAGAAATATCATCATCATTAAGTGCTTGGAGCAATGCATAGTGAGCCATAGCATTAGCATCAAATTCTTTGGTCTCAATTTCGGACCAAGTGGACTCATCACCGGTGGGTGCACTATATGGTTTGGTCACCGCCTTTCCAACCCGGCTTCCTAGAGATTGCAAAAATACGGTCATCTTAACCTTCCATATGGGAAAGTTAAGGCCATCAAACTTTGGGGGGGTCTTAATTCCTTCGGCCATTTTTACTAAGTGAATGAGTATGAAATGAATGTGGTGATTAGAAAATAAAGGATCTCTCTAAGGTTGTTAAGCTAAGAGCCTAGAGACCTATGCTCTGATACCAATTGAAAACACCTAGAGGGGGGATGAATAGGTGTAAATGCTAATCTAACAATCTTTTTAAACAAGTATGAATGAATGATGCAACGATCACTTAAAATAAGACTAAGAGCCGAATACCCGGTGAAGGGCTCTGAACTCCTTCCTCATGATTCCTCTAGATATGAGTTTGAGGTGCGTATTACAATCTTGTTGTATGAGTAATGATCGACAATGTATCAAGAAATGAATTGGAAGCAATAATGAAGTGCACACAAGATATATCACAAGTTATGAAAGAATAGCAATATCACAAGCAAGAAGGTAAGAGCAATAGAGAGCAAAGAGAAAATCAATCGCAAACACAAAGTATTTGTTTCGAGGTTCGAGCCACCGCTCTACTCCCGGCCTTTACCGCCGTGAAGGGTTTCCACTATCCACCGAGGACTTTACAAGGTCTACCGAAGACCGGAGTACCGAACTCCACCACTTACAAGCCTCTACCGAAGAGGTATCTCAACAAGAACAAGAAGAAGGAACAAGTAGCCAGGTGATCACCAAAAGAATCACAAACTTCTTACAAACTTCTCTTTACAACTTCCTTATAGAATGAGGAGGGAATTTTTGGCTCTAGAAGTGTAGTGAGAAAAACAAACTCAGTTGTAAATGTAAAATGCTTGCAAACACAACTGAAAAACAATGGCCAAGAAAGCAATGGAGAATTTGAGAGCTTTGAAACTTTTTCTTTCTTTTGAAAACTTGTAAACTAGGGATTTTTCTTGGTGTTTTTGCAAGAGACCCTCTCTATTTATAGGGAGAGGAGGGGATTAAAACATGATTTAATTAAGTTTATATGGTCCAAAATTAGTCCCCAAAAGATCAGAAAACTCTGCCAAATAAAAAGTAACAAAAACAGTTTTTCAGAAAATCACCAAAGAGGAAAGAGCCGTTGGGGCTCCTGGCAGGCTACCAGTCGACCGGCCCGGTCGACCGGTAGCCCATCTGGCAGATAGCCGTTGGGCCTGGTCGACTGATACGGTCGACCGACAAAAAACAGAGAGCAAGCTGTTTTAGGTCGGTCGACCGACAGACGTGCACAAGCGTGCACGTCCTGGACACAGGACGCGGTTGACCGGGGCTGTAACGCCCCGATCCCACGGATACGGGGACGTCACTGCAACGTATATACGTAGGTCAGAACTACCCTCCCGTATATACGCTAAGCATCAGTACAGACAAGAATCAGAGTACGGAAGTAAGTGGTGCATTATACATTCCAACACATGAATACAATCACAGAGTTATCACCAGAAGTGATCCAACATTACATAAATATTACATCACTGATATGCGCAAATGCGGGAATACATGGAAATGTACATATGTGAACAGTATAAAGGACTTGGAAATGTACAAGTATAAACAGAAAAGGGTACTCACGAGTTTATAAAGGAAAACTCGAGAGACTCACAAGGGGGCCAGGAAGGATGGAGCTCTGGATGATCGGCTGGGGATCCACGCTACCGCTGCGCTACTCTGATCCGCAAGGGGAGAATCTACACGCTCCAAGCTCCATGACCTGGACATGAGGATCCAGGGGAGTCAAATGATACTCCCCAGGCAAGAGGTGAAGCAAAACCAAGTGGCGAGCAAGGGTGAGTACATGTCATGTAAAGCCAAGGACAAGCAATCTGATTGTATGGCTTCAGATTACGGTTCCATGAGACTAGTACATCGAAGGAATAATCCAAACAAGGAAACCCTCATCTATATACCTTTATCTCATGTCACCATAACCCAAGCCCATTCAACCCGACTGCTCTCAGGCATGATAAGATAATGAACAAGAGGCAAGTGAATACAATGGATAAAGCAGAATATGAGCAGATAATACGATAATACTCATAAAACCGGAAATCTGAAGTAAAATCCCGGACAAGCAAATATAGTAAGGCACAACACAGATTCATAGCCGTTTAAGTTGCAGGCTTTAGTATGCGTCCCATTCCACATACCTCCACTTACAACTTAAAGAGCCGGTTATTATGACACTTTATTATTACTCGTCTTACCCTGATATCTAGCTATGTGAACTAGCGTCCCAACGCACATAGATCCATATCCGAGTAAAACAAGGTTGTTATTGGAAACCAGCGCGGGTATCAACGAACTATGTTTACAGTGGGTCCCGTACATACCCGGGACCACGGCCCAGGATTGTTCCGTTGCATGGTAACGGAAACCAGCCGCAAGGCTAACAGGAGGGACTTATGTATGCCCTTATCATGATGGTACCAGTAATGAGGGAGCCAGCTCTCCCCTCGGTCCCCTGGAGGCCCACAGGTCAGACCGGAACATGTAGTTGCACAACATTCCTAAAAGCCACTGTAAACACGAACACATATTGATATCCGCATGTTTCCCCCGACCCAATACAAGTTGGTCCTTTTTAGGATTCATTAGTTTAATTATCACTTTACGGGAATAACTGGAACAGGACATGATCAGGAAATCAGGAGTACATAAGTACTATATAGTCAGGTCACTGCATATAAAGCAGGAATACAAGTCACTGATCATGATACAGGATAATAAGGTAAGGTCCCCGTAAAGGTGATAATCACAAGTCAAGTATATCATGCTGGGTGTTAAGTGATGGCATGACAGAATGATGATATTTAGTAAACAACCAAGCATATCAAAGGATTGATAATAGTCGGGTTAAGTCATGGCAAGAGATTGATAATAGTCAGGGCAAGTCATAGCATAACTAAAGGGTCTTGCCAAATAGTAGCATGGCAGGTGGTCAGGTGATAACACACTAGATGGTCAGGTGATATACATGTGTTAAATAAAAGCATGCAACTGACTAGTCTGAGGTAATGGTATGGCAAGGTAACATAAAAGTAACCCAAAGTACAACGACACGAAGGGTCGGCCACGCATAGTATAAAACAGTAAAAGATATAGAACATGAAATAAAATACATGGAGACTAGAACGAGAATATTTGCATAATCAATGAAATAGGGAGCAAGAGGGTAGCGAGCGAGAACACTCGCCTGAATCACCAGAAACGCCGAAAGGTCCGAAATCCACGGAATTCGGGATGCGCCATAATATATGATATATAAATATGTAGAGTGAAGAGGAGAGAGAAAGAGAGAAGGGAAGATGATGTTTGTCAATAGACAAGTCAAGCAATACCAATATATGATATAAGACTCAAGGATATGGTTCATATTCAAGAAAGGAATCAACTATAACAGACAGCCAAAGTTAGTCGACTAGGTGGAAAGGGTAGTCGACTAATAGAGGGGTTAGTCGACTAACAGTCTGGTATAGTCGACTAAAACTGGGTTCCAGAGAGTTGGGTTTCTGATTCAGGAAAAGTTAGTCGACTAGGGTGGAAAGGGTAGTCGACTAACAGACATCTCAAGTCGACTAACAGTCATGTCAAGTCAACTAATACTGAGTAACAGAGAGTTGGGTTTTGGTTTCAGGAAAAGTTAGTCGACTAGGGTCAAGGGAGTAGTCGACTAATCGAGGTTTCTAGTCGACTAATAAATAACCTAAGTCGACTAAAACTGTGTTCTTGAAAAGGTTACGTTTCAACTAAGGGTTTCAAGTCTACTAGTCCTTAGGTCAAGTCGACTAATCGACTGGAAACAGCACACAGAACAGATTTGTGATGGTTTTGTTTGATGATCAAATTACATGATTTGAAGACACAAGTATACTAAGAATTATCCAAGGCTTGGTGAAGAAGAACACTTACCTAAAAGAAGTACAAGGTGATGGAGTGATGGTGGTAGTGATGGAAGTTGATGATGAAGAAGAAGGTGGGATTAGTGGTTTTGTTGTTGGTGTTGGTGAGAAGAAGTGGTGGCCGGAGATCGGGGGTCTCTCGCCGGAGTCGTGGTGGCCGGAGGCGCCGGAGGAGGTGGTGGAGGTGAAGGAGATGTTGGAGGTTAGGGTTTTGGTGAAGAGAAGAAAGAGAAAGATGAAGTGAAAATGAATAAAGAAAGGAGAAGGAAAAGTATTTATAGGTTTTAGATTTTGTGAAGGAGGTGCAAATAAGATAGAAGAGAGGGGGGTTTTTGTAAATAGGGGAGGTGAGGTGTCTCTCCTAGCCACACTTGGCTGGCCATGGAAGAGAGAGAAAAAGAGGGCATTTAATGAGGAAGTTGGTGGAAGTGTGTGGAGTTTATTGGAAATTTGGGAGAAAATGGAATTTTGGGAAATTGGAATTCTTGTGGATTGTGGAGGAAGGAAAGAAAGAAAATAGGAAAAGGAAAAGAAAATGGAAAAGGGAAATTATTCTCTTGGAAGAGAAAATGAAAAATAATGAAAGTGGCGGATTCCCGGGATTCGGTTGCGGATGCGGAAATCTTTCGGGAAAATACCGGAATCGTCCGAAATTCAAGTATCTCGGAACGACCCGAAATAATTATCAAAAATCAATAATAATATTTTAAGACTCATAGTGAAATCCGTTTTAAGAAATACTTTATAGTTTTAAAACTAAAAATCCCGGAATCAGTTAGCTACCGACTCCGGTGGAATTTTCATAAAATCATAAAATTTCCAGAAAAAGTATTTAGGTAAGAAATACGATTCTAAGAAATAATATCTAAAGGAACTTTTAGAAATTCTAAACCGTTTGTAAACTAAAAATTTAGGAATCGGTCAGCAGCACTGGCCGACACCGGTTTTGAAGATATTCTTTTTAACTGAGGAAAATTCCCGAAAATCATATAAAATATATAATATTGGAAAATGATATTTGAAATAGAAATCGGTCAAATCAGAATACCAGAAAGACCAAATCGAGTAATACACTAGGATCGGGTCTTCGGTTCAGACTAGGGCTGACTCCGAGTCCACGAATCTAAATTTAAGACAAAACAATCATATAAACAATTCATAATACAAAATAAGTACAGAAGGTAAATCGAAAAAATACGATCAAAAATCTGAATACGCAACTAAGTACGTATTCCGGGAGCGGGGTGTTACAATCCATCCACCTTACAAAAAATTGCGTCCTCGCAATTTCGATAAGGGGGTAAATTGAACACAAAGGGGACATGGGTGGAATTTATACCAATTAAGATATGAGGTACTACAGGTAGGGCTCTCAAGTCGACTGAATAATAATCATCCTCCGCACTTCCGGCTGTATAAATCTGCATACTTGATAATCTTCCGAGAATAAGCCAGAATACTGAAGATAAAGGAAACCCTGATAGTCCTGAGCATAATAATAAAGAAGACCGATAATTAAGAATCCCGAATATCAGGCATCAATCACTCTGAACGATATAGTAGAGAATGTAGAATATCTGTAGAGAATGCCGACTACTGTCTTGTGAAAGATAGCCAGATCAAGATCGATCTGGAGAATACCAAACTTCATAGAATTCACCGAAGAGATCACATAATAGCTTCATGCAGAACCAGCCACTACCTTCCTAGTCTATCATATCTTAATGTTGGTATAAGGGCTTCATAAAACCAAAACAGGGAAAGGATAGGAAGGATTAGGAATCAAAGGAAGGATGGCCAAGAAATAGATAACTCTGCACTTGTAGTTGGAATGTATAACCAAGACTCAAGTATTCCAGTTACAAATTTCATTACCATTAATTTGCCCTCTGGACGTACTGAGGAAGTTAGAGCCTAAGCTCTGATACCATCCTGTAACGCCCCGATCCCACGGATACGGGGACGTCACTGCAACGTATATACGTAGGTCAGAACTACCCTCCCGTATATACGCTAAGCATCAGTACAGACAAGAATCAGAGTACGGAAGTAAGTGGTGCATTATACATTCCAACACATGAATACAATCACAGAGTTATCACCAGAAGTGATCCAACATTACATAAATATTACATCACTGATATGCGCAAATGCGGGAATACATGGAAATGTACATATATGAACAGTATAAAGGACTTGGAAATGTACAAGTATAAACAGAAAAGGGTACTCACGAGTTTATAAAGGAAAACTCGAGAGACTCACAAGGGGGCCTGGAAGGATGGAGCTCTGGATGATCGGCTGGGGATCCACGCTACCGCTGCGCTACTCTGATCCGCAAGGGGGAGAATCTACACGCTCCAAGCTCCATGACCTGGACATGAGGATCCAGGGGAGTCAAATGATACTCCCCAGGCGAGAGGTGAAGCAAAACCAAGTGGCGAGCAAGGGTGAGTACATGTCATGTAAAGCCAAGGACAAGCAATCTGATTGTATGGCTTCAGATTACGGTTCCATGAGACTAGTACATCGAAGGAATAATCCAAACAAGGAAACCCTCATCTATATACCTTTATCTCATGTCACCATAACCCAAGCCCATTCAACCCGACTGCTCTCAGGCATGATAAGATAATGAACAAGAGGCAAGTGAATACAATGGATAAAGCAGAATATGAGCAGATAATACGATAATACTCATAAAACCGGAAATCCGAAGTAAAATCCCAGACAAGCAAATATAGTAAGGCACAACACAGATTCATAGCCGTTTAAGTTGCAGGCTTTAGTATGCGTCCCATTCCACATACCTCCACTTACAACTTAAAGAGCCGGTTATTATGACACTTTATTATTACTCGTCTTACCCTGATATCTAGCTATGTGAACTAGCGTCCCAACGCACATAGATCCATATCCGAGTAAAACAAGGTTGTTATTGGAAACCAGCGGGGGTATCAACGAACTATGTTTACAGTGGGTCCCGTACATACCCGGGACCACGGCCCAGGATTGTTCCGTTGCATGGTAACGGAAACCAGCCGCAAGGCTAACAGGAGGGACTTATGTATGCCCTTATCATGATGGTACCAGTAATGAGGGAGCCAGCTCTCCCCTCGGTCCCCTGGAGGCCCACAGGTCAGACCGGAACATGTAGTTGCACAACATTCCTAAAAGCCACTGTAAACACGAACACATATTGATATCCGCATGTTTCCCCCGACCCAATACAAGTTGGTCCTTTTTAGGATTCATTAGTTTAATTATCACTTTACGGGAATAACTGGAACAGGACATGATCAGGAAATCAGGAGTACATAAGTACTATATAGTCAGGTCACTGCATATAAAGCAGGAATACAAGTCACTGATCATGATACAGGATAATAAGGTAAGGTCCCCGTAAAGGTGATAATCACAAGTCAAGTATATCATGCTGGGTGTTAAGTGATGGCATGACAGAATGATGATATTTAGTAAACAACCAAGCATATCAAAGGATTGATAATAGTCGGGTTAAGTCATGGCAAGAGATTGATAATAGTCAGGGCAAGTCATAGCATAACTAAAGGGTCTTGCCAAATAGTAGCATGACAGGTGGTCAGGTGATAACACACTAGATGGTCAGGTGATATACATGTGTTAAATAAAAGCATGCAACTGACTAGTCTGAGGTAATGGTATGGCAAGGTAACATAAAAGTAACCCAAAGTACAACGACCACGAAGGGTCGGCCACGCATAGTATAAAACAGTAAAAGATATAGAACATGAAATAAAATACATGGAGACTAGAACGAGAATATTTGCATAATCAATGAAATAGGGAGCAAGAGGGTAGCGAGCGAGAACACTCGCCTAAATCACCAGAAACGCCGAAAGGTCCGAAATCCACGGAATTCGGGATGCGCCATAATATATGATATATAAATATGTAGAGTGAAGAGGAGAGAGAAAGAGAGAAGGGAAGATGATGTTTGTCAATAGACAAGTCAAGCAATACCAATATATGATATAAGACTCAAGGATATGGTTCTTATTCAAGAAAGGAATCAACTATAACAGACAGCCAAAGTTAGTCGACTAGGTGGAAAGGGTAGTCGACTAATAGAGGGGTTAGTCGACTAACAGTCTGGTATAGTCGACTAAAACTGGGTTCCAGAGAGTTGGGTTTCTGATTCAGGAAAAGTTAGTCGACTAGGGTGGAAAGGGTAGTCGACTAACAGACATCTCAAGTCGACTAACAGTCATGTCAAGTCGACTAATACTGAGTAACAGAGAGTTGGGTTTTGGTTTCAGGAAAAGTTAGTCGACTAGGGTCAAGGGAGTAGTCGACTAATCGAGGTTTCTAGTCGACTAATAAATAACCTAAGTCGACTAAAACTGTGTTCTTGAAAAGGTTACGTTTCAACTAAGGGTTTCAAGTCGACTAGTCCTTAGGTCAAGTCGACTAATCGACTGGAAACAGCACACAGAACAGATTTGTGATGGTTTTGTTTGATGATCAAATTACATGATTTGAAGACACAAGTATACTAAGAATTATCCAAGGCTTGGTGAAGAAGAACACTTACCTAAAAGAAGTACAAGGTGATGGAGTGATGGTGGTAGTGATGGAAGTTGATGATGAAGAAGAAGGTGGGATTAGTGGTTTTGTTGTTGGTGTTGGTGAGAAGAAGTGGTGGCCGGAGATCGGGGTCTCTCGCCGGAGTCGTGGTGGCCGGAGGCGCCGGAGGAGGTGGTGGAGGTGAAGGAGATGTTGGAGGTTAGGGTTTTGGTGAAGAGAAGAAAGAGAAAGATGAAGTGAAAATGAATAAAGAAAGGAGAAGGAAAAGTATTTATAGGTTTTAGATTTTGTGAAGGAGGTGCAAATAAGATAGAAGAGGGGGGGTTTTTGTAAATAGGGGAGGTGAGGTGTCTCTCCTAGCCACACTTGGCTGGCCATGGAAGAGAGAGAAAAAGAGGGCATTTAATGAGGAAGTTGGTGGAAGTGTGTGGAGTTTATTGGAAATTTGGGAGAAAATGGAATTTTGGGAAATTGGAATTCTTGTGGATTGTGGAGGAAGGAAAGAAAGAAAATAGGAAAAGGAAAAGAAAATGGAAAAGGAAATTATTCTCTTGGAAGAGAAAATGAAAAATAATGAAAGTGGCGGATTCCCGGGATTCGGTTGCGGATGCGGAAATCTTTCGGGAAAATACCGGAATCGTCCGAAATTCAAGTATCTCGGAACGACCCGAAATAATTATCAAAAATCAATAATAATATTTTAAGACTCATAGTGAAATCCGTTTTAAGAAATACTTTATAGTTTTAAAACTAAAAATCCCGGAATCAGTTAGCTACCGACTCCGGTGGAATTTTCATAAAATCATAAAATTCCCAGAAAAAGTATTTAGGTAAGAAATACGATTCTAAGAAATAATATCTAAAGGAACTTTTAGAAATTCTAAACCGTTTGTAAACTAAAAATCCGGGAATCGGTCAGCAGCACTGGCCGACACCGGTTTTGAAGATATTCTTTTTAACTGAGGAAAATTCCCGAAAATCATATAAAATATATAATATTGGAAAATGATATTTGAAACAGAAATTGGTCAAATCAGAATACCGGAAAGACCAAATCGAGTAATACACTAGGATCGGGTCTTCAGTTCAGACTAGGGCTGACTCCGAGTCCACGAATCCAAATTTAAGACAAAACAATCATATAAACAATTCATAATACAAAATAAGTACAGAAGGTAAATCGAAAAAATACGATCAAAAATCTGAATACGCAACTAAGTACGTATTCCGGGAGCGGGGTGTTACAGGGGCGGTCGACCGTCCTGGCCTGGAATGGGAACGGTCGACCGTCCCAGTCGACCCCCAGGCCTGAAACAGTTTACAGAATGGAAATTTTCTGGACTTGAAAAATTTTTCAAAATAATTTTGTAGGGATATATGACTAAGTATCATGCTGGAAAGATAGATATACATGATATAAACATGATATAAAATTTTGTAAAAATTTGAGACATGTATATTTATCAAGGCATGAACTTAAAACAAATACCAAAAATAAAAACTGTATTTTGAAGGGGTGTGTGTGTGTAAAGCCAATTTTCCACAACCTCAAACTTTAACAAACTAATTCTTACATAGGTTCTAGGTGACTACAAAGTCTTCAAATGAGCTTCTCCATATGATCTTGCAAAGCTTGATTCTTGAACCCGAAATGAACCGACTTGAGTCAAAACACCCTTCCTTTACGGAAGAAAACTCCATGAATCTTTAGAACCCTGAAACACACTTAAAACAATAAACATGATTAGTACAAATAACTATATATGTTTTGTAATCATCAAAACTCAATAAAACGGGTGATTGTAACTTTGAGCCAACAATGTGATGATAAATATGCACTTTTTACTACCTATCACACCCCCACACTTATCTTTTTGCTCGTCCTCGAGTAGAAATAAAAAAGAATAAGAAAAGAAAAACTAATCTATTCTAACTCACTTTCGTAGGTATCACGATTGCACTTAGTACGTGCAACAAGCCGTTAAACCCCTAAGTTTCCCTAGAGGACGAGTGTTGTCTCATGAGGGTTTTCAGCGGATTACACCCACAAAATCCATAAAAGGGAAATGTTAGTGAATTAGTTAAATTATTTTATTATTTATTTATTTATTTTGAAAAAGGAACGAAATATTTGAAATATGTTTGAAGAAACCAAGTAATCTATAAGTTCTAGGATTATCATTTTTATTCATTCTTAAACTTAGTCTTTATATAATAATTTGTTATCAATTTGAGGTAAGAATCAAAATTGAATTTTGGTATAGTCTCTTTCGTTACCCTAAGTCATATGCATCCTTGTGAATCTTTACTAGGAATTCTTTAACTTGGACTCTCATGCCTCTTTATTATTATTTTCTCTTTTTTTAATATGTATAACTCATCTAATTTTCTTTTGTGTAAGTATCAAGGCTTCTTGAGGCCCTCATACCTAACTAATTGACTATTAGATGTGTTAATACATATATAAATAATATTTCTTGATTTTCTTAGGCTTTCTAATCACCCATGTAGCGAACCTAAGGTCGGTGACTCCCAAACTGGTTGGTTTTAGGGCACCGGGTAAGAAAACACCCCACGGAGTTAAGGATTCGAGTGAACTAGGCCACAAAACTAAGGTCTTAATTTATAAAATTACCGTAAAGCGTGAATACTTATGCTTCTTGAGGCAAATGTATCCAGCTTCATTTATGTATATTTTTTTATAAGGCACAAGAGTCTTTGTCTTAGAATCCTAAATGTGGAAGTGTATTAGGAATGCACATTTCATTAAGGTAAAAATTAAGACTAATTAATTATTCAATTTTTCCTCCTATACCTAAAAAAATCCAACAATTTATTTTATTTTGACCAAGATTTTAGAAATCCTAATTAAGATTTTCCTAACTCTTAAGATTAACTTAGATTTCTTTCAAAAGATAAGTCAAAATATTGTCTCTTTTTTTTTAACAATGTATCTAAAAAATTTTTTAAATATTTTATTTTTATTATTATTATTATTGTTATGTTAGAACAATGTTAAAATATAAAAGGAATTTTTTTTTGTTATATATATATATTTGTCATTTTTTCCCGTAAAATTAAGGTTTTACCCTCCCCCACACTTGTCTCATGCATTGTCCCCAATATATGAATGAAATGTATGAATGCATGAATTGGCAGAGAGATAGAGTTACAGATACATTGGGTCAAAAAGACCCATGGCTGCATTTACTTCCGGTACTGATTCCAAAATATTTTAAGACGTTGACCATTTACCTTGAATATATTTCCATTTTTAGGGTCGTATATCTCTATGGCTCCGTGTGGAAACACAGTCTTAACAATGAAAGGCCCTGTCCATCTTGATTTTAACTTGCCGGGAAAGAGATGAATTCTAGAGTTATAGAGTAACACTTTTTGTCCTTGGACAAAAGTTTTTCTAGTGATGAACTTATCGTGAAAAACCTTAACCCTATTTTTCATAATTTTCGCATTTTCATATGCTTCATTCCTCAACTCCTCAAGTTCAGAAATTTACAATTTTCGAAGCTCACCGGCCTTATCTAGATCAAAATTCAGCTGCTTAATTGCCCATAAGGCTCGGTACTCTATCTCAACAGGAAGGTGGCAAGCCTTTCCAAAGACTAGTCTATAGGGAGACATTCCTAGAATCGTTTTAAAGGCGGTCCTATATGCCCATAAGACATCTACCAATTTGATGGACCAGTCCTTCCTATTTTGATTCACAGTTTTCTCCAAGATAAGCTTAACTTGCCAATTGGAAACTTCTACCTGTCCACATGTTTGAGGATGGTACGGTGTAGATAACTTGTGTGTTATGGCATATTTTCGCATAAGAGCTTCAAAAGTTCTATTGCAAAAATATGTACCATTGTCACTAATTATGGCACGAGGGGTTCCAAAGCGTGAGAAGATGTTTTCTTTCAAGAATTTGACAACAACTTTGTTGTCATTTGTCTTGCAATGGACGGCTTCAACCCATTTGTACTGGTGCCCAAACGAATTAGGTGTATTGGTGCCCAAACGAAACGGCTTCATACGTAATCTACAGCCAACAAGATGTATTGGTGCCCAAACGAATTAGGGAAGGGACCCATAAAATCAATGCCCCAAACATCAAAAAGTTCTACTTCTAGAATTGGATTTAGGGGCATCATATTACGTTTAGAAATCCTTCCTATCATTTGGCATCTTGTGCAAGTTTTGTAAAAGTCAAATGCGTCTTTAAACAAAGTGGGCCAATAAAAGCCACTTTGTAGGATCTTTTCGGCAGTTTTACGGGGACCAAAGTGTCCATCGCAAGAAAATTCGTGATAAAAGGCTAGAACGCTTCTAGTTTCCTCATCGGGAATACATCTTCTAATAATTTGATCACTACAATATTTGAAAAGGTAAGGATCCTCCCATATGAAATACCGGACTTGAGACAAGAATCGGTATCTATCCTGTTTTGACCAATTAGGTGGTGTTTGGTTTGTGACTAAGTAATTTACTATGTCGGCAAATCATGGTTCCGTAGAGATGGCTAGAAGTTGTTCGTCGGGAAAATTATCATTGATGGGCAGTTCGTCGGAAGGTGCGTTTGGCACACGAGAAAGATGGTCTGCGACGACATTTTCAACACCCTTTTTATCTCGAATTTGGAGATCAAATTCTAGAAGGAGGAGGATCCAACGAATGAGTCGGGACTTCGCATTCTTTTTTAGCATTAGGTATCGAAGTGCAGAATGGTCGGTGAATATTGTGGTTTTGGTCCCAAGTAGGTATGGGCGGAATTTCTCCAAAGCGAACACTACTGCCAAGAATTCTTTCTCGGTTGTAGTATAGTTCACTTGGGCATCATTGAGTGTCCTACTTGAATAATAGATCACGTGTTGCTTGTTATCTTTGCGTTGTCCTAAGACAGCGCCTATCGTCAAATCTGAGGCATCGCACATGATCTCAAAGGGTTGGACCAGTCCGGAGGTGAGATGATAGGTGCAGAGATAAGTTCCAATTTTAGCTTCTCCCACGCGCTATTACATTTATCGTCAAAGATGAAGGGCACGTCTTTAACTAAAAGGTTTGTAAGGGGTCTAGCAATTTTGCTAAAATCCCTAATGAACCTACGGTAAAAGTCGGCGTGTCCTAAGAAAGAACGAATGTCCTTCATGCTTCATGGGATTGAAAGTTTGGCTATGATCTCCACCTTAGCCTTATCCACTTTGATCCCTTCCCTAGATATCTCATGACCTAGGACAATCCCATGCTGCACCATAAAGTGGCACTTTTCTCAATTTAGGGTCAAGTTCTTTTCGATGCATCTATTCAACACTAGATCTAAGTGATGGAGACATTGGTCAAATGAATTTCTATAGACGGAGAAGTCATCCATGAAAATCTCTAAGAAGCGCTCGACCATGTCAGAGAAAAGGCTTAACATACAACATTGGAATGTGGCGGGGGCATTGCATAGGCCGAAAGGCATTCAACGATAGGCAAATGTCCCAAATGGGCATGTGAACGTTGTCTTTTCTTGGTCCTCCGGGGCTATTGGGATTTGGTTATACCCTGAGTAACCGTCCAAGAAACAGTAATACTCATGGCCTGCTAATCGTTCTAGCATTTGGTCGATAAATGGGAGGGGAAAATGATCTTTTCTAGTGGCGGCGTTCAATGCGATAGTCTATGCATACACAGAACCTTGGTAGGCAGTCGTGTTTGCACTAACTCTTGCTTGTCATTTTCTACCATAGTAAAACTGGACTTCTTAGGGACCACATGCACTGGGCTAACCCATTCGCTATCGAAAATGGGATAAATGATCCCATTATCTAACAGTTTCATTATTTCGGCTTGTACAGCCTCTTGCATGAGCGGGTTTAGCCTACGCTGTGGATCCCTCTTTGGTTTAACCCCTTCCTCTAGATGGATTCTATGCTGGACTATTTTAGGGCTTAGTCACTTGATATCTGCCATAGTCCAACCAATGGCTTCCCTATGTCTCCTAAGGGTTGCCAATAGGTCTTCCTCTTGCCTATTAGTCAAATTGGAGGCAACTATGACTGGTAACGTCTCTTGTTCACCAAGGTAGGCGTACTTAAGATGTTTAGGCAAGGTCTTTAACTCCAACGAAGGAGGTGGCTCGATGGGTGGAGGTGTTAAACTTAAATTTTCCATCTCTATAGAACTTGGATTTGCTGCCCATTCAATCTCATCAAGATTGAGATCACTAGATTCTAACTCTTCCTCATCCTTTGACTCTAGTGTGATCTCCTCGTTGTGCTCACTAGTCATATTCTCAATGAAGTTGACCTCAAAGGGTTGGTCGTTTATGTCATAGAGGTGTTTACCTAAGTTGAAAACATTGACTTCCTTGGTCATATCCCCAAAAGTCAATCCCATGGATCCGTTTCTACAATTTATGATTGCATTAGCGGTTGCTAGGAACGGGCGTCCTAAGATGACTGGAGTTTGGGACCTAGGATTAGACACAGGTTGTGTCTCTAAAACAATGAAATCGACTGGGTAAATGAATTCTCCTACCCGTATAAGGACATCATTGATCTTTCCCTTAGGAACTTTAATTGAGCGATCAGCTAATTGGATTGTAACTTGGGTTGGGTTGAGTTCTCCTAATCCAAGTTGTTGATATACGGAGAAGGGAAGCAAATTAATGCTGGCTCTTAAATCGAGGAGTGCTCGATTAATTTCAGCTCGACCTATTGTGCAAGAAATGGTGGGGCAACCAGGGTCCTTGCACTTGACTGGGATCTGGTTGGACAATAGCTCACTAATGTTAGTGGCTAGAAAAACCTTCTTAGGCACATTTTGAAAATCACCTAGAGGGGGGTGAATAGGTGATGATGCTAATCAAAGGGCAATTTAAAAAATAAAGCTACAACAATCACCAAGGAAGAGTCACAAGATGAATGCAAGCAAGTATGACAATGAATATGATGAGCAAGTAATAAGTGCAAGCAAAGTAGAGTAAGGAATGCAAGAATGTAAACCAATCGCAAACACAAGGATATGTTATCGAGGTTCGAGCACCCAGCTCTACTCCCCGCCTTCCCCAGAAGGATTCTAGCTACTTCCACTATCACAAAGATCTCAATTACAATGGAGTACCCAACTCCACAATCTCAGTACAAGTAATTTCCTTGGTAGTCAAAAGACCACAAACTCTCTCTTTCAAATATCTCTTCCCTTACAAAGGTCCTTAGAGAATATTGAGTAGGAATGAAGCTCTTGTGAGTAAGGAGAAAAGAGAATTAAATCAGAGAGTATTTGAAAAACCCTTCAGAAAATCAGTGAGAAATTCAGCACAAAAACCAAGAAACAAGCCTCTTTTGAAAGCCTTAAACTTTTGAATTTTCTAGCAATAATTGTTGTAACAAATCTCTCCCCAAACACCCCTATTTATAGGAGAGGGCTAGGGTTTAGGGATAAAACATATTTACTGATGTTTAGGAGGTAATTAGATCAAAATATATCCTTAAACGTATTTTTAAACACAAAAGACAAAAATAAACAGCTCTTAAAAATCTGCCCGTTACTGTTCAAACGGCTACATCGGTCGACCGGGCCGGTCGACCGGTAGTACAAAATTCCGACCGTTACAGGTTATCGGTCGACCGACCCGGTCGACTGATACAAACTGTGACTCAAAAATAAATATCGGTCGACTGCCCCGGTCGACCGACAGACATGCACACGGATACGTGCATTCTGCCAGGACCTCGGTCGACTGGTCCGGTCGACCGGACCAGCCTGACACAGACTCGGTCGACTGTCGGTAGACTGCCGGTCGACCGGATCAGGTCAGAAAACGAAATAAAGACAGAATTTTGAGAAGAAAAATATTTTTAACAAAACTATTTTAAACAGGAATTCAGTATGTAACATAAAAAGAATTTGTAGAAGAAAGATTTTGTACTAAAATATTTTTGTATATTTTATAGGAAATAAACTAAGAAATAGTATATGCGCAAAAACGTGTGTGATTGAGCTTCAAACCTAATCTCTATTCTTTAACAAGCTATAAAACTAAAAATACAAAACCTAAGGACCTCTGAGCAATCTTCACGTCTTTGAGCCATCCAATGCCTTGCTAGTGCCTTCTCTTCTATGATCCTTCCTTGATGAGCAAATTGCCTTCCTTGCTTTGTGGAACTTAGAAGTTCTTGCAATAGCTAAGCGAATGGTCTCTAAACATGGTACAAGACCTGAAACTCATCTTAGCAAACTTGTTAGTACCAAATAGCACTAATTTGGTTTGTCATCATCAAAACACAAAACAATTGGAGAGTGTAACCTCTTGGGCCAACAATCTCCCCCTTTTTGATGATGACAAAACAAATAGGCTATTAACAAAAATATAGGGTAGGAGAAAACTCCCCCTCAAATTATGCTATACATAAAACACAAGAATATGCTCTAGATACCAATAATTGAAATGATGCACCAATTATTTAAACCAATTAAAACAAATATATAAAACACAATATATAAAACACAAAATTGCTCTTGATACCAAAAATACCAAAACAACTAAAACACAAGAATTTATTTAAAACACAAAAATTCATAAAAACAAAACATATAAATTCATATGGAACCAAGACCAAATGAACTTATTTTTGTCCATGTAAACTTATTCTCCCCCTTTTTGTCATACATCAAAAAGGGTTATGAAAAACATGTTTATTCAATAATACAAACATTAAGTTCTCCACAAATAAACGAAAATCTAGCAAAATCAAGAGGTTTAGTGAAAATATCGGCTAGTTGTAAATCCGTGGAAACATAATCAATATCTATATCACCTTTCTCAAAATGATCTCTAAGAAAGTGATATCTAATCTCAATGTGCTTGGTCTTACTATGTTGATTTGCATTTTTGGTCATGTGTATAGTACTAGTATTATCACAAAATATTTTTATATGATCAAAGTGCAAATCAAAATCAAGGAGAGTATGTTTCATCCAAAGGACTTGTGCACAACAAGCCCCCGCGGCAACATACTCCGCCTCGGCGGTTGAGAGAGCTACGGAATTTTGTTTCCTAGAGGACCATGAAACAAGACAATTACCAAGAAATTGACATGTCCCACTAGTACTCTTTCTATCTACTCTACAACCCGCATAGTCGGCATCCGAATAACTAGTCATTGAAAAATCTATAGTTTTCGGATACCAAAGACCCATTCCAATAGTGCCCTTGATATAACGAATAATGCGTTTTACCGCAATAAGATGAGACTCTTTAGGACACGATTGAAATCTAGCACAAAGACACACACTAAACATGATATCCGGCCTACTTGCCGTCAAATATAAAAGACTTCCTATCATGCTTCTATATAATTTAATATCAACATTTTTACCTTGTTCGTCCTTATCAAGCTTGGTTGTAGTTGCCATTGGAGTGTTGCAAGCCTTTGATCCTTCAAGCCCAAACTTCTTTACTAGCTCCTTTGCGTACTTGGCTTGGTTAATGAAGGTTCCGTCTTGCAATTGCTTGATTTGGAGTCCAAGGAAGAAATTGAGCTCACCCATGGAAGACATTTCAAATTCTAGTTGCATTACTTTCTCAAAATCCTTGCATAAAAGCTCATTAGTAGATCCAAAATTATATCATCAACATAAATTTGCACAATTAAAATATCATTATTAACATGCTTAGTAAAAAGAGTTGTGTCTACTTTGCCTTTAATAAAATCATTTGAAATGAGAAAACTAGAAAGCCTTTCATACCAAGCTCTTGGAGCTTGTTTCAATCCATACAAAGCTTTATCAAGTTTAAAAACAAAATCGGGATGAACATGATCAATAAAACCGGGAGGTTGAGAAACATAAACTTCTTCATTAATAAAACCATTCAAAAATGCACTTTTCACATCCATTTGAAAAAGTTTAAAATTTTTAAAACATGCAAAAGCTAGTGTCATCCGTATGGCTTCAAGCCGTGCTACGGGTGCGAAGGTCTCCTCAAAGTCAATTCCCTCAACTTGAGTGTAACCTTGGGCCACTAACCTAGCTTTATTCCTAATGACATTTCCGGACTCATCCATCTTGTTTCTAAAGATCCACTTAGTACCAATTATTGGTCTATCGTGGGGCTTAGGAACAAGGTGCCAAACTTGGTTGCGCTCAAATTGATTGAGTTCCTCTTGCATGGCAAGCAACCAATATGGGTCCGTCTCGGCTTCGAGAATGCCTTTGGGTTCAAAATGAGAAATGAAAGCAAAGTTACCACATAGGTCATGGAGTTTGGAGCGCGTTGTGACTCCTTTAGATGCATCACCCAAGATGAGCTCCTTAGGATGATTTGTAGCGTATCTCCAAGCTTTAGGAAGCGGTTGAGTGCTTTCCTCCTTATCCTCTTGAACTTCACTAATAGGGTCTAGCTTTTCTTCTTGAGCGGGTGTGTCCTTCAAGGATAGTCTCTCCATGTCTTCACCTAATGGTTCAATCTCTACAACATTCTCAACAACCACATTAGATTCTTCAAATTTAACATGCATGGATTCTTCTATGGTAAGAGGAGATCTAATGAAAACTCTATATGCTTTGCTAGTAGAGGAATATCCAACAAAGATAGCCTCATAAGCCTTAGCATCAAATTTACCCAAATTATCCTTAGTATTTAAAACAAAACACTTGCATCCAAAAACTTTGAAATATGTAACATTAGGTTTTCTAGAATGATACATTTCAAAGAAGTTTTTGAAGAATTTTTGCATAAATAAATACGATTCGATATATAGCATGCGGTGTTTACGGCCTCGGCCCATAAATATTGAGGGAGGTCATACTCACTTATCATTGTCCTAGCCATCTCTTGAAGTGTTCTATTTTTCCTTTCTACAACTCCATTTTGTTGTGGAGTTCTAGGACAAGACGTTTCATGCTTAATTCCCTTTTCATCACAATAAGTCATGAAGAGTTGGTTAATAAACTCACCACCTCTATCACTCCTTATTCTCAAAATCGGAAAACCCTTTTCTTTTTCAACTCTTTTTCGAAAAATCTTAAAATGAGAAAAAGTTTGATCTTTATTTTGCAAAAAGAAAACCCAAGTAAAACGGGAGAAATCATCAACCAAAACAAATGCAAATCTACTTCCATTTAAACTTTTAGTTTTAGTTGGTCCAAAAAGATCCATATGAATTAATTCTAAAGGCCTAGTAGACATGATATCCTTGATTGGTTTAAAGGAAGACTTGGTTTGTTTCCCAAGTTGGCACGCACCACAAATGCGGTCTTTCTCAAATTCAAGCAAGGTATACCCTTCACTAATTCCTTTGAATTAATCCTAGAAATATGGTCAAAAGATGCATGTCCTAATCTTCTATGCCAAAGCTAAGAATTTTCATCAAAAGCATTTAAGCATTTAGTAGAACAATCTAAATTAAGCATGTCAATGATATAAACATTATTATCACGAAAACCGGTAAGAATACAATCATTAGATTTAACATCAAAAATCTTGCAAGAAGTATCATCAAAAACAACTTTAAGTCCACGGTCACAAAGTTGGCTAATGCTAAGCAAATTATGTTTCAAACCATCAACTAAAACAACATTCTCAATAATAGGAGATGCACCAATTTGAATGTTACCTATACCGATGATAGTTCCTTTGGAGTCATCCCCGAAGGTGACGGTGCCACCTTCCATGTACCTTGATAGGGTTGTGAAGTTGTTGATGTCCCATGTCATGTGTCTTGAACAACCACTATCAAGGTACCACCGCTCCCTACGTCTTGGAGCTTTGGTGTGTACCTACATCAAACAATTTAAGACTTGATTTTGGTACCCACATTTTCTTGGGTCCTCTAGGGTTAGTGTCATGAACCCAAACAAGATTATTTGTTCTATTTAGTTGATCATAACAAAACTTAGCTAAATGTCCATTTTTACCACAATATGTGCATCTATATACTCTACCATATTTAAAAGCATAATGGGTGTGTGATTTGTGAGCATGAGCATTGTGAGCATGAGCATGAGAGGTGTTAGCATGAGAATTCTTAGCTTGTGAAGTGTTAGCATGATAATTCTTAGCTTGTGAAATGTTAGCATGAGAAGTGTGCTTTTTAGAAAACATGTTCTCAAGTTTCTTAGTATTGAAAGCACAATCATTTAAAACTTTTTCGAAATCATTCATTTTGGATTTAAAGAAGAAATTTCTTTTCATCAATAATAGGAGATTTTGCCTTACAAGAACTCTTGTAGGCACAAAATTCTTTTTGCATGGAAATGAAATTAGAAGAAACATCATCTTTTTCTTTAGAAACAATAGCAAGTTGATTCTTAAGAAAAGCAACTTCTTTTTGTAATTTTAAGCATTCAAGTTTCTTATTATCATAAGTTTCAGAAAGTTCTACAAAGGCATGAACTAGAACTTTCTTACTTAGTTCATCATCTTCATCATCAAGGGATTGAGGGGTTACCTTAGGTGTGTTTGCCATGAAGCACATATTAGCTTGATCCACCTCCTCTTCGGACTCGCTTTCCGAATCCCATGTTGCTTTGTAGGCTTTCTTCTCCTCCGGTTTCTTTGGCTTGAAGGAGGAAGTCATCTTCTTCTTGAACTCCGGACAATCCGCCATGATATGTCCGGGTTTGCGGCAATTATAGCAAATGATCTTCCGCTCCTCTTTGCCTTCGAATCTTCTCCGAAAGTTGAACTTATTCTTTCGGTACAACCTCTTGACATTCCGCACAAGTAGAGTTAGCTCCTCATCTTCTTCTTCGTCTTCATCATCGTCATCATTGGTGGATGAAGTCTTGAAGGCTATGGATTTCTTCTTTGAAGTAGTGGCTTCTTCTCTTGCCTTCTTCTCCATCTCATGGGTCTTTAGGTTCCAATGAGACTAATGATGTCCATTTCGTCCTTGTCGTTCAACTCCTTTAAGGTGGTGGCCTTGATCTCCCATGAAGAAGGAAGAGCCCGTATCACTTTGCGCACCTTTTGATCGTTGGAGATGACGTCACCTAATGAAGAAAGACCATTTGTAATTTTAGTGAAACGAGTAATCATACAATCAATGGATTCATCATCTAGCATTTTAAATGATTCATATTGAGACCTCAAGAGATCTATCTTAGCTCTCTTGACTTGTGAAGTCCCTTCATGTGTGACCAATAAGTGTTGCCAAATCTCATAGGCGGATTGGCAATGAATTACCCGTGTAAGGTCATCCTCATTCAAGGCGGTTAATAGGGAGTTTTGGGCTTTGGAGTTAGCCTCATATTCTCTAAAGTTGAAGTCAGTCCAAGTGCTCTCATCACCATCGGTGCTACATAGGGTTTAGTCAAGGACTTGGCCACTAAGCTACCCAAAGATTGCAAAAATATAGTCATCCTAACCTTCCAAATTGGGAAATTTAGGCCATCAAATTTAGGTGGGGATTTAATGTTGTCGGCCATGTTTACTAGTGTATGAATGGATGAATGAAAATGTTGATTAGCAATATTTTAAGGATCTCTCTATGGATGTTAAGCCAAACCTAGAGTCCAAGCTCTGATACCAATTGAAAATCACCTAGAGGGGGGGTGAATAGGTGATGATGCTAATCAAAGGGCAATTTAAAAAAATAAAGCTACAACAATCACCAAGCAAGAGTCACAAGATGAATGCAAGCAAGTATGACAATGAATATGATGAGCAAGTAATAAGTGCAAGCAAAGTAGAGTAAGGAATGCAAGAATGTAAACCAATCGCAAACACAAGGATATGTTATCGAGGTTCGAGCACCCAGCTCTACTCCCCGCCTTCCCAGAAGGATTCTAGCTACTTCCACTATCACAAAGATCTCAATTACAATGGAGTACCCAACTCCACAATCTCAGTACAAGTAATTTCCTTGGTAGTCAAAAAACCACAAACTCTCTCTTTCAAATATCTCTTCCCTTACAAAGGTCCTTAGAGAATATTGAGTAGGAATGAAGCTCTTGTGAGTAAGGAGAAAAGAGAATTAAATCAGAGAGTATTTGAAAAACCCTTCAGAAAATCAGTGAGAAATTCAGCACAAAAACCAAGAAACAAGTCTCTTTTGAAAGCCTTAAACTTTTGAATTTTCTAGCAATAATTGTTGTAACAAATCTCTCCCCAAACACCCCTATTTATAGGAGAGGGCTAGGGTTTAGGGATAAAACATATTTACTGATGTTTAGGAGGTAATTAGATCAAAATATATCCTTAAACGTATTTTTAAACACAAAAGACAAAAATAAACAGCTCTTAAAAATCTGCCCGTTACTGTTCAAACGGCTACATCGGTCGACCGGGCCGGTCGACCGTAGTACAAAATTCCGACCGTTACAGGTTATCGGTCGACCGACCCGGTCGACTGATACAAACTGTGACTCAAAAATAAATATCGGTCGACTGCCCCGGTCGACCGACAGACATGCACACGGATACGTGCATTCTGCCAGGACCTCGGTCGACTGGTCCGGTCGACCGGACCAGCCTGACACAGACTCGGTCGACTGTCGGTAGACTACCGGTCGACCGGATCAGGTCAGAAAACGAAATAAAGACAGAATTTTGAGAAGAAAAATATTTTTAACAAAACTATTTTAAACAGGAATTCAGTATGTAACATAAAAAGAAATTTGTAGAAGAAAGATTTTGTACTAAAATATTTTTGTATATTTTATAGGAAATAAACTAAGAAATAGTATATGCGCAAAAACGTGTGTGATTGAGCTTCAAACCTAATCTCTATTCTTTAACAAGCTATAAAACTAAAAATACAAAACCTAAGGACCTCTGAGCAATCTTCACGTCTTTGAGCCATCCATGCCTTGCTAGTGCCTTCTCTTCTATGATCCTTCCTTGATGAGCAAATTGCCTTCCTTGCTTTGTGGAACTTAGAAGTTCTTGCAATAACTAAGCGAATGGTCTCTAAACATGGTACAAGACCTGAAACTCATCTTAGCAAACTTGTTAGTACCAAATAGCACTAATTTGGTTTGTCATCATCAAAACACAAAACAATTGGAGAGTGTAACCTCTTGGGCCCAAACATTTGTCTTTCTTTCTTGGTGCACATGTCTTAAGGATTTGGCATAACTAGGGACCTGTTGATTGCATCAAGAAGTGGTATATTAAGCCTAACCTGATTAAATACCTCGAGTAGTTTCTCCATATGTGCATTATTATTATTACTCCTAAGCCTATTTGGAAATGGGGCTGTAGGTTGGTGCACTTGTTTTGCTGATTTTCAACTTCAGTTTTTTTGGAGTTTTGTGGAGATGGAGTGGAACTAGATGGAATGGACAATTGAGCTGGGTCCTGTGGCATGGATACTTGATTATCAACTTGTTTCCATGATCTTAATGTATGAACCAAATTACACTGGTTTTGGGTCTTGAGCCTCATTGGCTTGCCTAGGATTCCTAGGGTTTGGCAATGGTTGACTTGGTAGAGTTCCTTTTTGTCTTTCTTATTGATTCAGTTGCATCTCTATCCTAGTCAAGACTTGAGCCAGTGTGTCGTGACTTTTAACTAGAGTGTCCACCTTTATTTCCATATTGGAGAGTCTTGTTTCCATTGTGAATTTTGGAAAGAATGTGGAGGATTTTGATTGGGGTAATTTTGTTGATAAGGAGGATTTTGAAAATTGTTGGAGAATTTGGGCCTTGTTTGATCATTGTTGCTTGGGCCCCATGAAAAAATTGGGTGATTTCTCCAACCGGGATTATAGGTGGACGAATATGATTGTTAGCGGGCCTTGTGAAGGCCGCACTCATATGTTCGGGCAAAGTTTGATGAGCTATAAAGACGGGACATTCCTCAAACACATGGTTCATGTCTTGACAATAGACAATAAGTACAGCCCGCCGAAGGTGTTGGGCTGACTTGGTTCACTGAGACTGGTTCTTTAGTTTCAAGAGCTTCTAGTCTTCGCATCACAGCAGCTAGTTTAGCGTCGGTAGCTATGTTAGCCTCAATGGAATGGATAACTCCTTTAGAAGAAGTAGGGTCATTAGTCCTAAATTTTTCCGGAGTTGGTTCCCATTAAATGGTATTATCAGCTAATTCTTCATATAATACCATCCTTCATGTTCGTTCTTTTTCAAAAATTCTCCTTGGCACATGGATCTAATAGCGTTTTAGTTTGATATTCTAATCCATCATAAAGAGCTTGACAAAGTCGCCATTTCTCTATCCCATAGTGAGGGCATTGGGCAAGGAGGTCCTTAAAACGTTCGAAGTATTTCCAAAAAGGTTCATTGGCTATTTGCTTAAACTGCAAGATGCTTTTCCTAATTAGTGCAGTCTTGTGAACGGGATAAAACTTCTTTAAGAAGGCTTTGACGAAATTATCCCATGATGATATGGAACCGGCTTCTAGACTGTAGAGCCATTTCTTTGCTAAGTCTTTCAAAGAGAATGGAACAAACCGTAATTTGATGCATCTACTCCTAGGTTGGGTATCTTCATCATGAGACATACTTCTTCAAATTCCCTTATGAAAAAGTATGCATCCTCAGATTCAAGTCCATGAAATTTGGGAAGAGTGTTGATATATTGTGGTTTGAGCTCAAATTGGTCAACACCTTCATCGGGTAACTGAATGCAAGAAGGAAGAGAGGTCCTAATAGGATAGAACCTATCTTGTAGTGAAGGTGGTTGTGCCATGTGTGAGTCGGATTTTTGTTCGGGTGGTGAATTGGTTCTAGTTAGTCTAGATGTGAATGGGTCTCTCGACTAAGCTGACATGCACAGTTAACAACAAGTTCACCCAATCAATCAAGAAAGAGAAAAAAACAAAAAATAGTCAAAATTCCTATTCTAGGGTAAGCCTTGACCTAGACGACTCCTAACTTTAGACTATCTTTAGGAGGTATATTGCCGACCTTAACCACAAGTTAATCGGCCAGGTAGGTGCAAGACCGGTGGGAGGTTATCCGTCAAAGATGTTCCTTAATTAAGTAACCATCGATCTTCGGGCATTCGGCCCTTAATCCCTTCCTAGGCACCTATTTGGCAAGAGTTTAATCTCGAACAACTTCCTCCTTCAGCCAATCTCCTAATGAGTCCGAGTTAACCTAAGGCCAATGTCTAGTCAATTTTTTATTTTAGAGTTAGGGTTGTGAGTGTGACGGAGATGATTTGTGGGCCAAGGAAAGGTGATGAAATCCCCACCTTATCTTGTTTATGGGATTTGCCCTTAAAATTTTTTGTGTACGTGTAAAGCAATAGACAAATAATCACTCAAAAAGCAGTAAATCAGCCAAGAGTGCTTCCTAATTTATATGCAATGCGAACGTACCTTGTCGCCAGCACTCTTCAACAGAATTTAAAAAAATTAAATAGACACGTGCCTATGATGCAAGAGTCTAAATTTTTTTATTTTTTCAACGAATAGGTTACTGTTAATTAGTTAGCAGTGTGCAGGGTGATCACAGAGAAACTTAACAAAACAGTAAATAGAACTTTCAATTTTCAGCAACCTGCAAGAAATTCAGTGAGTAGTTCACTACTACGGCCGCGAAAACGCGGCTATGTAGTAGGCTCTGTTGCTCTGCCTTCTAGGGCAGAGGCACAGAGTTGCTATATGTCCTTTGCCGCAGTTATATTTCCTGTTCTCTGATCCTGCAAACAGAAGAAAGAAAGAATTAGTTTTGAGAATATCGTGTCGTTCCTCCCTGGCAACGGCGCCAAAATTTTGATTGAAATGGGAAAATAATAAAAAAAAAGTTAAAGTTAGAAATTCTTAGTCTCGTTTCAATTTAACCGCGTAGCAAAGGCTAGACGGGTCGATCCACAGGGAAGGATGCGATGCAGGCGCGTTCGGAACGATCTTCTCTGTATTTCACTTAAACAGAAGAAAAGAGAGATATTGATTAGATTTGATTGATTTTGAGAAATATAGTTTACTAATCATCTACCACAATCCTTAGTATTAGTCTCAAATAATGAATGTCATATTGAAATAATAAACATCCACCCTAGGTTATTAATTTCTATTCAAGTAAAATGAATAATATTGGAACCCTAACTAGTGTACACTAATAATGATTAAACAGGTGTTCATCCTAATTTCTAAGTATAGCATAAGAGAAGTTTTGACTTAAAGTTATGCTATCAAGTTTTTAAGTATGAACTTAAGAAGAATCATCTAAAAGTGTAAACTAAATTAAGAAACCTAATGTCAATTCATCTTCAAGAAGATTATTTTAGTCCCAGGGTTTTTAATAATGTATTCAATCATTCACTTTCTGAACTAAACTAGGGTTGATCGAGAGACTAGCAAACTACAAATTGAATTTAGTTATTCATCTTTTTTATTTATTTTCAATTTTTGTTTTAATATGAAAAATTGCATGAAAGAGAAAGAAGAAAAATAATCGATCTAAGCAGAAAACAGAATTAAATAACAAAGAAGAAAGAGTAACCGTTTATTGGATGTCACTTTTCCAAATACAACGCTCCTCTCCTTCTTCAAAATATTCTTCTTCGAATAATAAAAACGAAAATACAGAAATTTTGGAAAGAGAAAAAATCTAAAAAAAAAACCCTAAGCTTCAGTCTCTGGATGCCCCCTCTCTGTTGCTCTGCAGGGGTATTTATAGGAGAATATAGGAAGTAGAGTCCCAGTACAACCTCTCCACGAAATCACGTAACCGATCTCATCCAAAGAGCCGCGGAAACGCGGCTATGGCCGCGTTTCTGCGGCTATAGCGTGGCCAATGGCCACGCACTTCTTACGTGGCCTCCTCTGGTCCGTCCATCTGGGAGCCTCCTTCTGGATTTTGCATGCAGATCCTCTATCTTGAGAATTCGGGATAACTTAGGAAGCAAGTTATCATAAATCCGAATTTAAAATGATTTTTATTTTTAAACTTTTCTCCTTTTATCTTTAGCCTTGTCTTGCAAGCAACTGAAAAACACCTAGAGGGGGGTAAAAGGTGTGTAAGTGCTAATCTAAGAAACTTAATGCAAACTAAGTGCGCTAAATGCGGAAGCTAATGCAAATTATGCACAAACTAATACAATACAACAAGTGTAGCCGAATTCCCCCTTGCGAGGCTCTGGACTAACTCCCCTTGATTCCCTTGAAATGGGTTGAGGTGCTATGTGAAGCTCTTGTTGGATGAGTATAAGTTAGGCACACACACACAAGCAATCCAAGCAATATGAAATATGTGCAACACACAATCAAGCCAAGCAATCAAGGATAAATTACAATATGAAAGATGCAAGGCACACAAGCATGTATATAATATGAATGAATCAATGCTCAACACAAGCAAATATGATATGATAATGGTATGATGCTTTGCACAATTATAAAGAGAGAGTTAGAGAGACAATGGATCAAAACGCAAACACCAAGATTTGTTTCGAGTTCGAGCACCTTGCTCTACATCCCCGCCTACACCACCGTGTAGGATTTCCACTATCTCAACTCCCACCGAGGGAACCTCCACCAAGAGGATTTCTTACAACTCTAGGAGTACCAAACTCCCTCTCTCAACAACAACCTCCTCACAACGAGGGGTTGGGCCCGTAGCCAATACAACAACCAATCCACACACCTCTACCGAAGAGGCTCACACTAACAAACTCCACCTCTACCTAAGAGGGAGCAACTCAAGAAATCAAGGTTTACACAAGTGGTATATTCAACCACAAACTCTTCCTTTTTCTTTTTCCACAAAAACAAGATCCTAAATAGTTTAGGATAGAAGATATAGCTCAAGTGTGGAATCAAAGTGTTTTTGGAAACAAGCAACAAAGAAAAAACTACTTGGAATCTCTTGTATATGATAGAAAATGAAATACCAAATCAAAATCCCAAAACTAGTTTTCTTTGATTTCCAAAAACCCAAAACAAATAAAGATGAGATTTTTAAAGCCCCAAAAACTCTTTTAAAACCTTTCAAACACTTCAGAAAACTGGAAATTTTTCTCTTAGAAAACTTGGCCAAAATCCCCAAAGAGATGGGTTTTATATAGCCCCTATACAAAACTAGCCGTTAGGCTGAGCTGGCAGTCTGACAGACTGTCGGTCGAACCGGTTCCCGTCGACCGCCAACGGTCAAAAATGTGACCGTTTGGCAATAGCGGTCGACCGGCCCCGGTCGACCGAAAACATCCTGAGAGCAGAACTCTCATCTCGGTCGACCGCCCGGTCGACCGTCCCAGAGACTCCAAAACGTGCACAGACTTGTGCACGTCGGTCGAACGTCCCGGTCGACCGGCCTATGGTGCGGTCGACCGGTCCGGTCGACCGACTTGGCCTGTCAGCCAGTCCTCAGTTCTGCACAGATACGGGATTTGAAAATAGGTCTTTTCACTCAATAAAATCCCATAAATTCACAGTAAATCTAAAAAATAGTTTTAATCACAATAAAACTGTTTTTCTAAAAATATGTTTTTCTAAACTTGTTATATCATTTTACTTTGATAACCAAACTTGTGATAAAAATTTCAAGACATATATCAATCATATCAATTCATTTTGTGTCTTGCCAATTTATCAAAAAACAAAACTTGTATTTTATCAAACTAGAATTTTCCAAAACATGAATAGGATAGTCAAAATAAGTTTGTCTAGCAAGTTTAAAGCATGTATGTATATCTAGAACATATCTAATATACATAGGTATAAGGTAAACTTGTTTTGATCTATTTTCATGAAAACCAAAACCAAAATCATGAAAGTGTGTGTTTTGTGCACTTGAGCATATCAACTAAACTACGCTTTACAAATATGGATCTAAAACACAAACTCTAAACTAGATACCTAAGTCTTCTTGACGATCTTCATCTTCAGTAGACTCGGTCCAAACTCCGTGATTCTCCAAGTGCAAAGGTATGATCTTTAAGCTTTGGCACCGGATCATCATGAATAGCTTCTAATCATCTGTTGAAGCTAATCACCAACCTAATATCCTGTTAATGATCTGAAACTTAGAAACACCAGAAATTAGTAACATAACTACATGAGTGTTGATCATCATCAAACTAGAGTGGAAGGCCATTGGGCCAACAATCTCCCCCCTTTTTGATGATGACAAAACTCATGGAGTTATATATGCATGGATAAAGATAAGCTTCAAGGAAGCTCCCCTTAACTCATGCATAACAAATGAATAAATAAATATGCAATGAAAGCTTATGATTCTAACACGAGACATACATATTTTTCATATATTTATGTTTATTTGCTTATGCATGAACTCAATATATGCAAAAACATAAAGAAGCATATATAAACTCTAGATACCAAGTACAACAATTACAAAGCAAGCTTTGGATATCAATTAAACTTAATAAACAATAAACTTAATATTCTTGATATTAAAACATAATATTGCATATAAAACATAAGTATGCATATAAAACTTCATAAATCTTTCTCCCCCTTTTTGTCAATCATCAATAAAGGGGTAATCAAAACCATAAATAAAACGAGGGGTAAAAATCTTTCTCCCCCCTTTTTGTCTAAAACAAAAAACAAAATCAATAAGGGGTGACTATCAAGTTGGATATCAATTGAAAATATGTCAATGAAGCATCTTGATACCAATAAACAA
>JAVJIF010019729.1:0-108178 GCA_038442645.1 Agave tequilana
GTGCTATATAGACTTTGAGTGTTGATGATTGTGTGATTTTCATATTTTCATGGATACATTCTTGTTTTATTCCTTACTTGAAGGATTTCGTACTAGTTTTCAAGTTTATCATAAAATTAGTTGCGTATTTCTTTATTTAGAAGAGTTTTCAAACTTGTCAAAATTATTTCAAATCCTATTTATGTAAACCCATTCCATCAAAGGGTGGTTGGATGGGCGACCATGTCTTATATGCTCAAATTGAAAATCATTTTAACTTGTGCATGATAGGCTGGTCTTTATGAGTTATACACTTGATCCTCATTGTATTTTCAATGGTATCACAATTGATATTTATTTTGTATACTCATATTGTTTTCTATATATATATATGCTTCAATTTCAAATAGTATCAATTTCGATTGGTATTTAATTTTTCATACATATATATGTTTTAGTTGTGCTTACTATATCTTTATATTTAGAGCACGAACTTTGTTATGCTAAGCTTGGTTTAGTCCTTAATGATAATTATTTTTCAATTAGTGTTTCATAAAGGGGGAGAAAATTCATGTTGTACCTTTCAATCGGTTTTGTTTACAATTGGTATCTTACTCCCACTCTTTATATTGAAAAATGATATTTGTTAATTGATATCTTAGTTTTCAATTGGTTTCCTACGCTCCTAATGAAAAATATTTTAAATTGGTATGTGTTTCATGCTTAAATATTGGTATCAAGAATATTAAATTGGTATTATTCTCTATTTGGTATCTCTATTGCAAAATGATTTTAGTGTGTGACCAAAAAGATTGATTTATATTTTCCAATTGGTATCATCCTTCACTTTATATTGGTATCTTTATTTGAAATAAGTTATATTTACCTAAAATTTTGGTTTTTATTTTCATTTGGTATCAATACTTACAATACATATATATTCTTACATTTGGTATTAAAATTATAAAATATTTTAAATTGGTACTAATATTAACAATTGGTATCAAGCTTTAGAATATATATTTGTTTCAATTGGTATAAAAAAAAACACACAATGTTTCATTCTCTATTGATATCAAATATTTACAAGATATTTTCAATTAGTATCATATGATATCTTAAACGATTGTTTATTTTCAATTGGTATCATAATGTTTTGATATTTATTTCTTATATGCAAGGAAAGCTTAAACATCTTCTCTATATATATATTCATGTTGAGTGTACTTTTCATATTGAAGTTTGACCTCTCTTTGGTATGTAGTACACGTGTGTAATAGGAGCTTCACATCTCCTTTATACATTGTATATTATGCTTTATGTGGTTAGGGTTTAGTCATCTCTTTTCATATAAATGCATGTATGTAGGGGGAGTTTACTTTACGTATATTTTCTTCATCAATGTATATTGATATATATACCTTTATTGTTTGATTTGACCAAAAGAAAATTTCTTTTGAGTTTATCTTTTGCCCCTTTGTTGATGATTTGACAAAAAGGGGGAGAGAAATTTGGAGATTTATATATACATGTTTAGTTTATGCATGTTTACTTTTGTTTACTTTTACAATTAGTATAAGATTTTACAATTAGTATAAGAGCAATTGATATCAGAGCATGTTTATTTATTTTCATGTTTATTATGCATATTTATGCATGTTTATGTTTAGCATTCATTGCATATCTTTATTGTTTATTGCTATGCATGAGTTAAGGGGGAGCTTCTATGAAGCTTAACTTTAATCCATGAGTTTTGCCATCATCAAAAGGGAGAGATTGTTGGCCCAGAGATTGTTGCCACTAATGTAGTTATAGTTTACCAATAATCTTGTGATATTTAGTTTCAGATATTTGATCAAGTTATTAGTAGGTGATTAGCTTCAACAAAGGAGTTTTAGAGCTTTCACTGTTGATTCAAGAGCTCAAGCGTCAAGATCGCATCTAGCACTCGTTTGGAGTCGAGCTCATTGGATCGTGTTTGGATCGAGTCAATTTGGAGAAAGAGTTCTACAAGAAGACCTCAGTTTGTTTAGTATAGTGTTTTAGATCTTATGCAAAGATTAGATAGTGTTAATATGCTCAAGTTCACACACACAAAAGTTTGCAGTTTAGAGTTTATTGGTTTTGGTTTTTGGTTTAAACCGATATTGGATTTCATGTTAAAAACATAGATATAAATTTTTATATGTATATTGGATTATATATACAATATGCTTCAAAATTGTTTCAATATCATGTTTTTGTATTTACATGTGTTTTGAAAAAATCGGATTTCCATTTCAATGTTAGTTTTTGGAAAAATGATGATTTGTATTCAATATCACAAAATTGGTTCAAATTGTTATAATCTGTGTTAAATTATAGCCACACATATGTATTTCAAAGATCTAACAAGAACATATTTTTGTGAAATTTATGTGATTTTATGAGATTTATTTGATAATAAAAAGCCAAATTTTTAATCCCTATATGAGCTGGAATGGCCTTCTGCTGGTCGACCGGTCCGGTCGTCGACGACGTGCACAAATGTGCATGCCAGCTTGCGCTGGAAGGCCAGTCGACCGGGTTGGTTGACTGCCGAGAGCTTCTGCTCTCTGGAAATAACCCCGGTCGACCGCCTGGTTGACCAGAAGAGAGCCGTTGCTCTCTGTTTCCAGGTCCGGTCGACCAGACGGTCGACCGGTGGCTCAACGGTCATAAAAATGACCATCGTCCGGTCGACCGGGCGGTCGACCGGAAGGTCATTTCTAACCTTTCCTGCTGCCAACAGGCAGATTTCGTTTTGGCCTATAAATACCCATTCCTTTGGGCTGTTTTAAACAACAATTTCAAGAGCAAAAATCCTCATCTCTTAAGGGTTAAGCTACAAGTTTTAAAAATTTTTTAGGTTTAAAAGATCATTCTTTATTTGTTTTAAAGGGTTGAAAAATCAAAGAAAAATAGAATCTTTGGAATTGGTTTTTGTTCTTCATTTCTATAGCTATTTAGAAGTTTTCCTAAGAGTTTTTCTTTGTGATTTTGATTTCCAAACTCTTTGTTTTTCTCACACTTGAGCTATCTATCTATATATTTATTAGGATATTTTGTGAGAGAAAATTGGCTTGTGGTTATTGATACCATCAAGAGTTGTAAACCCTCCTTACTTTGTGATATCCCTCTAGTGAGAGGTGATTGTGTTGTTATCTCTCTAGTGAGAGGTGATTGTGGAGGTTGTGTTGGTATCCCTCTTAGTGAAGAGGCAATTGTTAGAGTTGTGGCTTTGAGCCTTATCCTCTTGTGTGAGGTTGATAGTTGTTTGGCTAAGTGCCCATCCCTCTAAGTGTAGAGGTGATTTGTGTTGTGCCTTGCCACTTGTGCAGAGGTTGTACTGTTGGAGAGAGGAGTTGTGTACTCTCGGTGTATTACCCAAATCCTCAGTGGAGATTCCCTGTGTGGGAAGTCTTGTGTGGACGATATAGTGGAAATCCTTCTGTGTGAAGGCGGGGACGTAGAGCAGTGGCTCGAACCTCGAAACATATCTTGTTGTTAGTGATTGATCCACTATCTCTTAACTCTCTCTCTCTCTCATTGTGCATTGCATCATATTGTTCATATATATATATATGTTTGTGTTTGTTTGTGTGCCATACTTGTGTTAAACCAAGAGAGCTTCACATAGCACCTCAACTCTTATTTAGAGGAATTTAGAGGAGTTAGTCCAGAGCCCTTTACTGGGAATTCGTCTACACTCTTTGGTTACACTAAGTGTTGCGATTAGTTTTTAAATTCCGCACTATTTGTCTTTAGACTAGCCATGCATCTATTCAACCCCCCCTCTAGGTGTACTTTCAAGGGTATGACCTAACAAGTTGTCTTGGCTTAAACTTTTGCAAAGGAAGGCGAACACTTCTTCGATCTTTCATTCCAAAAGGAAAAGCCCCAGACTATTATAACCAAACTTGGAGGGGATTAAGCTATGCGTCAACTCCAATCCTATCAGCCTCTGAGTCTGAAAAGTCATTATATCATAACAGCTCATCAGGTACGTCATCGTGAGAGTCAGATGTCAGTGTTGGTATTATCTTCAAAGATCTTTCGGTAAATATGGTTTCAACAAGCCATCCGAAAGATGGAGAAGAAGAAATAATCCAGTCAGATACAGATCTCTGGATCAAATACCTGAATACTCTGTGAGATATTCAGTTTGAACAATGTGAACCACCCACAGAGGATAAGTTAACTAAAATTAATCTAGGAGATGCGGCTAATCCTAAGCCCGTCTTTATAAGAAAAAGCTTATCACCTCCCGAGAAAGAAGATCTAATATGTCTTGTGCGAGAGTATATAGATGTTTTCGCTTGAAACTATGAGAATATTCATGGGCTTGATCCTCAAGTGGCTATGCATCGCCTTAACATCAATCCAGATGCAAAGCTCGTCAAGAAACAGCAATGACAGTTTCGTCCAAAAATTATGAAAGCGATTGAATCAGAAGTCACGAAGCTCATAAACTCTAGTTTCATTAGGGAAGAATAACACCCTAATTGAGTAACTAATATCGTCCCTATCACTAAGAAGAATGGAAATATCTGGGTTTGCATTGATTTCTGTGATCTAAATAAAGCTTGTTCTAAAGATAAGTTTTTTCCTTCCAATCATGGATGTCATGATCGATAACATATATGGGTTTGAACAAATGTCTTTCATGGATGGATTCTCTGAATACAATCAAATTAAGATGTACCCTGATGATGAGAAGTATACATCCTTTAGGACACCACTAGCGGTGTATTGCTATACTATGATACCCTTCGGATTGAAGAATACGGGGCGACATATCAGAGAGCTATGAATACAATCTTTTACGAGCATATACGCAAAATAGTAGAATGCCATATAGATGATATTGCAGTGAAAAGCCGTGCGAAAAGTGATCATATAGTAGATTTGAAGATAGTATTCGATATCATGCGGGCACATCAATTAAAGATGAATCCTACCAATCCTTCCTTGGAGTAGCCAGCGGTAAACTCCTTGGGTTTGTCATGACATCCAAAGGAATCCATCTTGACCAAGAAAAAGTCTGCGCCATCCAAGAGATGCAACCTCTAAGAAATCATAGAGATCTTAGAGAATTAAAGGGCGACTAGCCTACATCTGAAGGATTATCGAAAATCTCTTAGGGCGATGCCAACCCTTTACCAGATTGATGAAGAAGGGTGTCTCATTTATCTGGGATGATGCTTGCCAACAAGCATTCAAGGAAATCAAGCGGTACCTCATGCATCAACCTATCCTTACAGCTCCGGTGTCAGAAATACTTTACTAATATACGTTCGAGATATGGATCATTCTCTAGAAACTTTACTAGCCAAGAATAATAATCAGGGGCACGAGCAAGGAATCTACTACCTGAGGAGAACCATGATTGGAGCTAAACATCGATACAACCGATTGAAAAAGAATGCCTCGCATTGGTGTTCGCTGTTCAGAAAATGCGACTCTACCTGGTAGACCAAACCATACACATCAAATCAAAAGTCAACCCTTAAGATTGCTTATGACGAAGCCATCATCGTTGAATGGTCGATTAGCGAAATGAGCCATATTGTTATCCCAATATGAAATGTAATTCCTGCCATAAAAAGCTGTGAAGGGACAGGTAGTGGAAAACTTCTTGACTGAACATCCAGATTCAAGAGCGACCAAACTTTATAAAGATCCCCCATATGAGATCGCTGAAGTTTGCATGACCCAGATGTCTTTTAAAGAACAGGTGTGGCAACTCTTTTTTGACAACGCATCAAGAACAGGTCCTCGAGGAAATATCGTAGTAGAAGTGGGAGTGGTACGTGTCTCTCCATAGAACTATGTAATCCCTTGTGCATTCTCATTAACTAAGCCATGATTCAATAATTTAGCGAAATACAATGCTCACTTGATCAGGATGCAAATCGCCAATAAGATTGGCATTAAAAATCTCATAGTATACGGTGATTTAAAGCTCATCGTCAATAAAGTTCGCGAGGAGTACAAAGTCAGATATCAATACTTAGTGCCCTATCACAACACAATCATCCACATGGCAAAGAAATTCATAAACTTTTTCATTAACCATATACTTCGCCAGTAAAATGCGCATGCAGATGCATTGGCATCCCTTGCCGCTTCCTTGGCCCTTCCAGTCGGAGCGACAGAGAAAGTACTCGTACAGCCATAAATTGTACTGTCCAAGCTTTGCCCTTAAAGACAACCAAAAGCCAATAGGAGACCCTCAAGTCAAAGAAGCTCTAGAGACTTCAGCAGGTCCAGACCTCAGAGATTGGTGATTCTTATACATCGACTATGTGTTGTACGGCGTGCTGCCCAATGACTCTAAAGATGCGATTGCCATTAGAAGGAAAACCACTAGATTTTACTACAATGCAATCACGTGAACACTGTATCGCCGATTGCATGTGGAATCTTACTTCACTACCTATCATATAAAGAGGCACAGGAGGCACTCAAAGAGGCTCATGATGGTATGTGCGGAGCTCACGAACGTGGTCCAAAGCTTGAAGATCATCCCTGAAGACTGGAGTATTATTGGCCGAAAGATGATCCCTAACACTATCACTTATGCTAAGTAATGCCACGCCTGTCAGATCTATGGTGACTTCATTCAACAGGCACCAGGACATCTTCACCTTATGACTTCTTCCTGGCTATTTGATATGTAGGGAATGGATGTGGTTGGTCCTATTAGGCCATCTTCATCCAAAGGGTATCGATTTATCTTGGCCATAACCGATTACTTCTCCTAATAGGCGGAGGTTATCCCTCTGAAGGAAGTGAAGACATCTGACGTGATCAAGTTTATAAAACATCACGCAATCTACCGTTTTGGCGTGCCACGATAGATCATCCATGATAATGGATCTCAGTTCATCAGCCAAGCATTCTAGAGAATCTGCAACAAGTTAAGAATCCAAAGTGTGTCTTCAACGACTTACTACCCAGCCGCTAACGGTCTTGCAGAAGCTTTTAACAAAACTATTGGAAGCTTCTCAAGAAGTTCATCTCAAAAAATCAACGCGTCTGGGATGAAAAATTAGGTGGATTCTTGTAGGCTTATCGCACAACCGTGAGAACCCCGACGAAAGCTATACCATTCTCTATAGTGTACGGATGTGAAGTCGTACTCCCACTAAAAATTCATATCCCATCTCTGTGCATTGCTTTGACAATGGAGATGACGGATGAGGAGAAGCATCGACTGTGACTTCAAGAGCTGGAAGCTTTGGACGACAAATGCCTGCAAGCTCAATAGCAAATTGAGCTTTATCAGGCCCGAATTTCTAGAGCCTTCAACAAGAAAGTTAAGGAGCGAATTTTCAAGAAAGGCAACCTCGTCTTGGCTGTCAGATAACTCATAGTGAAGACACATAAGATGAAAGAAAAATTTCAACCCAAATAAGAAGGACCATTTGTGATAGAATCAATCTACTCAAATAGAGCATATTGCCTGATAAATCAAGAAAGCGATATATCTATGATGCCAATTAATGGAAAATTCTTTAAGAAATACTACTCTTGATCATATTAATATTAAACCTCTGATCATTGGGTCAAGTATGTATGACGCTTGCATCAAATGCATTCCCGTACGATGAAATTCTCAATTGACAACTAGGTCTGTTCAACACGAGCATAATAGTCCTCATTGATCAACAACTATTTTGCGATAGGTGGGACCAGCGTAGACGACCAAATATCATTTGAGTTCTAATCGGCACATAAGAAGCTGGTTAAAAGGATGATCAAGTGAACAGTGCATAAGAACTCATTCCAATCCTCGACAGAATTGAGCCAATAAAGGTAAGCTAATTGAGCATTAGCTTTGTCACTCTTCTTTAGAGGATATCAAAATCCAACATCCTCAACGGCTAAGGACAGAGAAAATATTAGCTTTTAAGTCCAATAGAAATTTTTGATAACTCATTATACTGAGGGGAATAGCATGGCTTGCCCAACTCAAACGTTAGTTCTTAAAGGCATACCAAATTCATAGATAGCTGAGGGTTTGCTAAAAATCATGATGGACTTGGTCCTACCTTTTCATTCAAAATCCCTTACCAATTCCCCTCCATGGATGATAGGACCACAAAAAATGCATGTATCCATTTCCCCGGTGAAATAAGCACAGACTTGTCATGTTAACAGTAAACCTTTGACAAGCCATTTTCCTCGATCCCCAGTGGAATCAGTTAACTTAACTTTAAATATCTGACGATAAAATTCACTAAATACCTACTCAGAACCTCTCCGCTATTATGTTAACATTACACGTCTAACGACAAATCTCTCATAGCCCTAGAAAATCAATGTTCGTCAAGTTAATATTACACCTCTAATAATTCATTCTATTTTCCTTCGAAACCCCTTACCAATTCCCTCCCATGGAGTGGTAGGTCTACAAACTCAGTCATTGTTATGTTAACACCACACCACTAATAGTGAAAAGTCTCAATAATCCTCAGCGAGTACGAACTTCCACATGACGACTCCCTTACATGGAGTCACAAGTCTTCAAAATTTTCATGTCAACACTACACCTCTGATAATCTAAAATTCATTTGTCAATTCTCCTCAATAGAATGACAAGTCCTTAAAATTGCTCATATCGAAACCAACACTTCTCATGTTAACATTTCACATCTGACAAATTACTGTTATGTTTAATATCATACCTCTAACGATGATCAAGTTGTTGTCAAGTTCAATATTAAATCTCTGACAGTTACTTCCCTCAGGCTTCCATATCAAAGCTGAGACGAGCTGCTAAATTTGACATCATACCTTTAGCATCTGGTTCATTATTAAGTTCAATCCTATACCTATGACAATGATTTCCCTCGAGCTTTCGCATCGAAGTCAAGATGACCAATGCTAAGTTCAAAATTACACCTTTAGTATTACCTCCACTTTTAAGTTTAACATTACACCTACGACAGTGGTATTTTAAGTTTTCCCAACAAAACTGAAATTCCTGTGTGGCAAAGTTAATAGTACACCTCTAGCTCACATCCTTATCAAGTTAATATCACATCTTGATAAGAGTCAATTTAATCCGTTAAGTTAATATCACACATCTGACAGTAAAGAAATACTCAGATCCTTGACTGGTCTAGTCTCACTTATTGTTCTCGTCAATAGAATGGCAGGTCCACTTAAAATCACTATTAGGTCAATATCACACCTTTACAGTGTTCTCTCTAATCCCCAGCAGAGTCTTAATACATTAATACTAAACCTATGATGATAAACTCAATTGTGATCCCCTGCGAAGTGAAAACTTCACTTGTTATTCCCTTTCATAGAATGACAAGTCCACCAAACTTGTTCAATGACAATTCCAGTTCATACCGTCAAGTTAACATTACACTTCTAGCGGTAATCCCTTCAAAATCCTTAATGAATTTGTCTATACTTGTCATTCTCATCCATAGAATGACAGTCCACAAAATCTATTTCACTTCTGTCAAGTTAATATCACATCTCTGACAGTTCAACAACAACAACTAAGCTATTTGTCCCAAGTATTTGGGGTAGGCTACATGAACCAAAAGAGAATTACACCAGATCGGGCACATGGATCAGCTTTCTCCACTCATTCCTATCAAGCAATATGCCATCACTATGACCTTTAGTGTCACGCCCCGCTTTCCAAAATACGGAATACGGGTACGTGACGATGGCCAGCAGATACTCACGAAGAGCGAAATCTCTTCCATGAGTACCTTATGCTGTCAACAACAAGCAGGATAACACACATATATGCACAATACATCCAAGCACTGGGATAAAATCACATATATGAAAAACTGAATCATAAACAATATCATCCAATATATCTGAATAAAACAAGTCAAGAAAAAAAACTGAACTCACCAAAGAACAGCGGAACCAGAATATGATCTACGAACAACTCTCTATACCGACTTCCTGATCTAAATACTGAAAATAATATAAAGGTCCGTCAGAAGTGGACTAGCAAGAGTACACGAAGGGAAAAGAACGATAAAGAGAGAATATGAAAATGTAATAACAATAAGTAGGACATAAGTACAATATGTTTGGCAGTATCGAGAACTGAAAGTAATAACAGTAACAGGAATAATCGAGACGATAGATCATGTACAATAAAGCCGTGCATGCAGGGTGTGACATATATATATTGAACATGAGATGTCCTGCAACACATGCGGTTTTTTTCTAATTTTTTATTTTATTTTAATTTTAATTTTATTCTTTTCTTTTTGAATAATATTTAAATATTATTTTATTGGATTAAACTCTTTTAACTTAGAAAAATCCTCAAAAATTCTAAAAAATAGAAGATTTCATCCTGAACTAAGTCAGATTCATGAAATTCATTCCCGATTGTTAATTAAAAAATCTCAGAGTTAGTCTGTGACACCGGTCGACCCCAATTAAGATTCCTCTCTAATAATTCTCAAAAAAAATTCAAATTCTAGAAAAATTATAAATAATGGGAAATAATATCTTGAGTTAAAATTGCCTCAATCTGACTACCAGGATGATTAAATCATCATCAGATACCAGTATTGACATACGTATATTAGGAACCGAGGGTTACATTTAGCCTTTATACCTTGTCGTATTACCTCCATCCAGTTTTCTCCGGTCTCCCCTGCGCGCTTTTAACTTGACCTAAATTGATGCGCTCTACTCGCCAGACTGGCACATCTTTAAGTCTACATCGTACATGACCAAACCATCGTAAGCGATTTTCTCTCATCTTCTCTTCTATAAAGGCTATACCTATCTTAGTATGAATATTCTCATTTCTCACCTTACCTCTTCGCGTGTTACCACACATCCAACGAAGCATGCACATCTCTACTACACTCATCTTCTGGGCATGATATCTCTTTGTACCCCCAACATTGTGTGCCATATAGTAAAGCTGGCCTAATAGCAGTCCGATAAAACTTTCCCTTCAGCCATAACAGAATATTACGATCACATAAAACTCCTGTTGCACTCATCCATTTCAACCAGCCGGCTTGGATCTTATGGTTGATATCACTATCATCTCACCATCCTTTTGAATAATAGAACCCAAGTACTTAAAATGACTGTTCATCGGTATTTCTTGTCTACTAGTCTCACAATACTATAATCTCAGATTCTCTGTTTACTGAATTTGTACTCCATGTACTCTGTTTTGGCCCTACTTAATCTAAAACCTCGAAATTCTAGAGTTTGCCTCTATAACTCCAATTTGGCATTTACCCCAGCTCTCATCTTATTAACTAGAACAATATTATCAGCAAATAGCATACACTATGGTATCTCCTCCTGAATAGCTCTGGTAAGCTTATCCATCACTATGACAAATAAGAATGGACTCAATACAGATCCTTGATGCAATCCAATTGTGATAGAAAAATCACTTGTTTTGCCTCCACAAGTTCTGACATTTGCCACTACTCCATCGTACATATCCTTGATTATGTCAATATATTTGATGGAGACTCCCTTTTTCATTAATGTCCACTATAATACCTCTCTTGGCACCTTATCATAAGCTTTTTCTAAATCAATAAAGACCATATGTAAATTTCTCTTCCTCTCTCAAAATCGCTCTATAAGTTGATGAAGCAAATGAATAGCCTTTGTCGTCGATCGCCCAAGCATGAACCCAAACTGGTTCTCTGATATTGTAACATTCTGTCTTAACCTGTATTCAATTACTCTTTCCCAAAGCTTCATGGTGTGACACATGACTTTTTTTCCACGATAATTTGAGTAACTCTGGATATCATCCTTGTTCTTATAAAGAGGGACTAAGGTACTCTTTCTCAACTCATTTGGCATCTTTTTAGTTAGATAGATCTTGTTAAAGATGTTTGTCAGCCATCTCATGCTCACCTCTCCTAAGCATCTCCATACCTTAATAGGAATTCCATTCGGGCCAACAGTTTTCCTTGACTTCATCCTCTTCAAGATCTCTTTAACTTCAGATTTGCTAATTCTGTGCATATAATTATGATTCATATCCTGGCACTAAATGGTAAGGTCATCCAAGTCTTTAGTAGAATTACCATTGAACGATTTGTCAAAATACTCTCTCCATCTTTCTTTGATTTCTTCATCTCGAACTAAAATATTCTGATCCTCATCTTTGACACACCTCACAATACATAAGTCTCTAGTCTTTCTCTCCTTAATTCGAGCAATTCTATATATATCATTTTCAACCTCTTTGGCGTCCAACTTCTCATACACACTTTTTATACACTTTGTTGTTGATTGGTCACTAATATTGCACATTTATTATCATATTCTCCTACTTATTATAGAATAAACTCTGTGTTGTTCCTAATTATTATTTAATTTATTTATAGGCCCATTGCTAAAGGAGAGTGAAGAGAAACGAGCCCAAAAAGCCCACCAAATTCTGATTTAATTCAGAATAAATTCGAAATTAGGGAATCAGGGCAAATCTTGGCATATTAGAGAGGTTGAAAACCGGTTGAAATGAATCCTCCAAAATCAAGCGGTTGAAGCCAACAAATCAAAGATCGTTTCGTCAAATCAGAAGCTGCAACGAGAAATCCAGAACCAGATAAAGCTAAATCTAAAAACCAGGAGCTGTAACCCCCCAGATGTGGCCACCTGGCCACAGCCAGGCCGCAGATCCGCGGCTCTTTAGTCGAGATAAGGGGAGCGTTTGCTCCCCTTATCTTCTCACTCCTCCCCCCTCTAGGTTTTTGACTATAAAAGGGCAGAATTTTCACTAAAAATGGGACGACCATGCAGAGATAGGAATTAGTCTAGTTTATCACTCTATGTAGTATAGGTTTTTGTTTTCTTTTTATGTAATTTTAATTTGTATGTAAGCTTAGATTAGATTGAGATTCATGTAAGTAAAAGAGAGAGGCTTATGTTGAGAGTGACACAGATGTACCCTCCTCCTTTCTTCCATCATTTCTACAAGCAATAAAAGGTAATTTTTTTTATTTTCATATTTACTTTTGTTTTCTTCTTCTTCTTTCTACTTTGCCTCTTTTGATTTTGATGAGCATGCAAGTGAATCCAGAAGCATTAGTAAAGCAATGTTTGTGTGAGTGCCAATGATAATTCATGGTGATGTTCTCCTCCTCAAGACTCCGTATCATTTCATGCTTGTTCGTCTTGATGATGTAATGCGACTGGGGACTGAGCTCGATCCTATGGCTTATGCGTTGAACGCCTCCGAAGCAAGGTAGAACATGCAAGGGTTCCAGGTAAGTCATCAACCAAACTTGGTAAGTATTTCTTTAATCTTCTTTCTTTTCTTTTATTTCTTTAGTTTAAATCAACAATATCTTCCAAATCTTTCCCACTTCTTTCATCACTCCTTTTCCATTTCTTTATAAATAATCATTCTCCATTTTTCTCTACCTTCTCCATCTATCGCTTTCTTTCTAACTTAACTTTAACTCTTTTTCTTTTTTCTTTTTAAGAACCAAAGAAGAACTTTAACCAAACTTTGTATCTTAAAAGAGATCTTACTAAAACGCTTCTATCGCTAGTCCCTCATTGTGGATCACGACCCGCATAGCCGCTTGCTATTGCGGTAGAATTGAGCACCTTGCACATCTCTATTTTTAAGTTTTGAAATTCCGTATTTTTGTGCAGGTTCAAGCTTCAATCAATTTTTGGCGCCGTTGCCGGGGAGGGACGGTAAGATTCTCTCTTTAAAAGTTTACATTTTTGGTTAACTTTCTTCTTCTTTTTTTTTTACAGATTCAACAACAAGGAATTCTTGCTGCAGTGGACATATAAGTGGCCTTGGACTCTGCTAAAGAAAGCAGAGCCAAGTAGCCCTCAGATTTACTACATTTTAGTGGCAAAATTGAGTGAACTACTAACCTATATTCTTGCAGGTTGGCTGAATTAAAAATCTGAATTTCTGTAGCATTTATCTCCCTATTTGACTCACTGTATATACATTTTTAGCACAACAATAAAAAATTGATTGTAAATAATTAAAATGATTTAGACTTTACATTTAGGCACGTGTCTATTTCATTTCATTTTTCTATTTACTGTTGAAGAGTGCTGGAGCCAAGGTATGTGTGCATAGCATTTACTATAAGGTTCATTCTTGTATGATTGCTTGAATGTTACTTTTTCTATATACTTGTACATTGCACTAAATTGACTTAAGGGCTTGTCCTATAAACAAGATAAGGTGGGGAAGTCATTACCCTCCCTTAGCCCACAAACAATCTCCTCACTCACTAACTCAAGCCTAACTAAAAATTAGTAGACGTTGGCCCTAGGGACATCTCGGACTCAATTAGGAGATTATCCTAAGGGGGAAAGGTGATGGAATTTGACTCTTGTAAAATCAGTGTCTAGGAAGGGGATTAAGAGCCAAAAGCCCAAAGGTTGGTGGTTACTTAATTAAGGAACGTCTTTGACGGATAACCTCCCACCAATATTGCCCTGACCTTGCTGATTAGCTTGTGGTCAAAGTCTGCATTATACCTCCCATGGACAGTCTAACCAGTTAGGAGTCGTCTAGGTCATAGGTCTACCCTAATTTAGTTTAGAATTTTTTCTTTTTTGTTTGCTTATTTGTTTGATTTTTGTTTGTGTTTTATTGTGTGATATGGCTTATAACAACAATTTTTCTAATTTTAATGGTAATCCATATTGTTGGCCCAAAAGGTTACACTCTCCATTTGTTTAGAGTTTTGATGATAACAAAATAAATAAGAGCTATTTGGTACTAATTAGTTTGTTTAAGATAAGTTTCAGTTTAGTACCATATTTGGAGGCCATTGCTTAGCTATTGCAAGAATTTCTAGGTTCATGAAATAAAGAAGGCTTTTTGCACATCAAGGAAGGAACATAGAAGAGAAGGCTCTAGCAAGGCATTGCATGACTCAAGACTTCAAGATTGCTCAAGATAATTTATTAGATTTTTTTTAGTTTAGAGTTTTGTTAAAGAATAGTGAATAGGTTTGAAGCTCTATCACACACGTTTTTGCGCACATCTTATTTCCAAACATATTTCCTATAATATGTACAAAAATAGTTTGTATACAATCTTCAGCCTACAAACTAATTTTTATCCATTATATATATCCCTATTCAAAACTATTTTGTTAAAAATAGATTTCTCCTCAAAAATCTGTTTTTGTTTTGGCTTTTGACCTGAGCCGGTCGACCGCTAGGGTCGACCGACCCTATGTCATGTCAAGCCGGTCGGCCGACCCAGTCGACCGGGGTTCTGGCAGTAGTGCGTGTCAGTGTGCACGTTTCACGGTCGACCCGGACGGTCGACCGAGACTTGCCTGACTGACAGACTCTGCTCTCTGTATCTTTGGGTCGACCGGGCGGTCGACCGTCAGCCTGCAACGGCTATTTTTTTGAACTAGCGGTCGACCGGGCCGGTCGACCGAGATAGCCGTTTGAACAGTAACGGCTATTTCCTAAGCTGGTTTATTTTTTGTCCTTTTCTCACTTAAGTGTGTTTAAATGACATGTTTTGGTTTTAATACTTTCTGATTAGCCTTAAATATGTTTTATCTCCTAACCCTAGCCCTCTCCTATAAATAGGGGTGTTTAGAGAGAGGTTGGTTACTAGAAAAAATTATCAAAATTCCCACAAGTTTAAGGCATTCAAAAGAGCTTTGTTTCTTGGTTTTTGTGCTGAAATTCTCTCTCATTTTCTGAAGTGTTTTCAAGAACTCTCTGATTTCTTTTTCTTTTCTCCTTGCACACAAGAGCTTCATTCCTACTCATTGTTCTCTAAGGACCTTTGTAAAGGAAGAGAATTTTGCAAGAGAGAGTTTGTGGTCTTTTTACTACTCAGAGATTGCTTGTACTTGAGATTGTGAAGTTGGGTACTCCGGTGTATTTGTGACATCTTTGTGATAGTGGAAGTGGTTGGAATCCTTCTGGGGAAGGCGGGGAAGTAGAGCTGGGTGCTCGAACCTTGATAACAATTCTTGGTGTTTGCGTTTGGTTTACTTGCTCTTATTTCTTGCTCTATTTTCATTGCTCTTATTACTTGCTCTCTACATTCATTGCTATATTTAATTGCTTTGTGAGATTGTTGCATCATAATTTTTATATTGTGCATTGATTAGCATTATCACCTATTCACCCCCCCTCTAGGTGATTTTCAATTGGTATCAGAGCTTGGACTCTAGGTTTTGGCTTAACATCCATAGAGAGATCCTTAAAATTTGCTAATCAATATTTGCATTTCATTTGTCATTCACTAGTAAACATGGCCGATAACATCAAACCCCTCCTAAATTTGATGGACTCAATTTCCCTATTTGGAAGTTTAGGATGACTATCTTTTTACAATCTTTAGGTAGCTTAGTAGCTAAATCCTTGACCAAACCCTATGTAGTACCCGATAGTGATGAGAGCACTTGGACCGACTTCACCTTTAGAGAATATGAGGCTAACTCCAAGGCCCAAAACTCCCTATTAACCGCCTTGAATGAGGATGACCTTACACGGGTAATTCATTGCCAATCCGCCTATGAGATTTGGCAACATTTATTGGTCACACACGAGGGGACTTCACAAGTTAAGAGAGCTAAGATAGATCTCTTAAGGTCCCAATATGAATCCTTTAAAATGATTGATGAAGAATCTATTGATTGTATGATTACTAGATTTACTAAAATCACCAATGCTCTTTCTTCTTTAGGTGATGACATCTCCAATGACCAAAAGGTGCGAAAAGTGATTCGGGCACTTCCTACATCATGGGAGATCAAGGCACCACCTTAAAAGAATTGAACGACAAGGATGAGATGGACCTAATTAGTCTCATTGGGAACTTAAAGACCCATGAGATGGAAAAGAAAGCAAGAGAAGAGGCCGCTCCACTAAAGAAGAAATCCATAGCCTTCAAGTCTTCATCCACTCTTGAAGACGATGAAGAAGATGAAGAAGAAGATGAGGAGCTATCACTACTTGTTCGCAATGTGAAGAGAATGTACCGGAGGAACAAGCTCAACTTCCGAAGGAAATTTGAAGGCAAAGAGGAGAGAAGAATTATATGCTACAATTGCCGAAAACCCGGACATATCATGGCCGATTGCCCGGAGTTCAAGAAGAAGATGACCTCCTCCTTCAAGCCAAAGAAACCGGAAGAAAAGAAAGCGTACAAGGTAACTTGGGATTCGGAAAGCGAGTCCGAAGAAGAGGTGGATACGGCAAACATGTGTTTCATGGCAAACACACCAAAGGTAACCCCTCAACCTCTTGATGAAGAAGATGATGATTTAAGTAAAGAAGATCTTGTTCATGCCTTTGTTGAACTTTCAGAAACATATGATAATAAAAAGATTGTATGCTCTAAATTGGAAAAGGAAGTTGCTTTTCTTAAGAATCAACTTGCTATTATTTCTAAAGAAAAAGATGAAATTTCTTCAACTCTCATTTCTACCCAAAATGAATTTAGCGCTTACAAAGTTGCTTGTAAAGCAAAATTTCCTAAGATTGATGAAAAAGAAATTTCTTCTTTAAAAACAAGAATTGTTGATTTTGAAAAGACTTTAAAAGATTGTGCTTTAACACCAAGAAACTTGAAGAAATGTTTTCCAAAAAGCACACCTCTCATGCTAAAGATTCACATGTTAAGATTCCTCATGCTCACACTACACATAACACTTCTCATGCTAAATCTTTTCATGCTCACAATTCTCATGCTCACAAATCACACACTCACTATGCTTTTAAATATGGTAGAGTGTATAGATGCACATATTGTGGTAAGAATGGACATTTGGTTAAATTTGTTATGACCAAATAAATAGAACCAATAATCTTGTTTGGGTTAATGAAACTAACTCTTTAGGACCCAAGAAAATGTGGGTACCAAAATCAAGTCCTAAATTATTTATGTAGGTACACACCAAGGCTCCAAGACGTAGGGAGCGGTGGTACCTTGATAGTGGTTGTTCAAGACACATCACGTGGGACATCAATAACTTTACAACCCTATCAAGGTACGAGGAAGGTGGCTCCGTCACCTTCGGGGATGACTCTGAAGGCACTATCATCGGTATAGGTAACATTCAAATTGGTGCATCTCCTATTACAGAAAATGTTGTACTTGTTGATGGTTTGAAGCATAATTTGCTTAGCATTAGTCAATTTGTGACCATAGACTTAAGGTTGTTTTTGATGATTCTTCTTGCAAAATCTTTGATGTTAAAATAAATTATTGTATTCTCACTGGTTTTCATGATGATAATGTTTATATCATTGACATGCTTAATGTGGAATGTTCTACTAAATGCTTAAATGTTTTTGATGAAAATTATTGGCTTTGGCATAGAAGATTAGGACATGCATCTTTTGACCATCTTTCTAGGATTAATTCTAAGGAATTGGTGAAGGGTATACCTTGCTTGAAGTTTGGGAAAGACCGCATTTGTGGTGCGTGCCAACTTGAGAAACAAACCAAGTCTTCCTTCAAACCAATCAAGGATATCATGTCAACTAGGCCTTTAGAATTAATTCATATGGATCTTTTTGGACCTACTAAAACTAAGAGCTTAAATGATAGTAGATTTGCATTTGTTTTAGTTGATGATTTTTCCCGTTTCACTTGGGTTTTCTTCTTGGAACACAAAGATCAAGCTTTTTCTCATTTTAAGATTTTTCGAAAAAGAGTTGAAAAAGAAAAAGGTTTTTCGATTTTGAGAATAAGGAGTGACAGAGGTGGTGAGTTTGTTAACCAACTCTTCATGACTTATTGTGATGAAAAGGGAATTAAGCATGAAATGTCTTGTCCTAGAACTCTACAACAAAATAGAGTTGTAGAAAGGAAAAATAGAACACTTCAAGAGATGGCTAGGACAATGATAAGTGAGTATGACCTCCCTCAATATCTATGGGCCGAGGCCGTAAATACCGCATGCTATATATTAAATCGTATTTATTTATGTAAAAATTCTTCCAAAACATCTTTTGAAATGTATCATTTTAGAAAACCTAATGTTGCATATTTCAAAGTTTTTGAATGCAAGTGTTTTGTTTTGAACACTAAAGATAACTTGGGTAAATTTGATGCTAAGGCTTATGAAGCTATCTTTGTTGGATACTCTACTACTAGTAAAGCTTATAGAGTATTCAATAGATCTTCCCTTACCATTGAAGAATCCATGCATGTTAAACTTGAAGAATCTAATGTGTTTGTTGAGAATGTTGTAGAGATTGAACCATTAGGTGAAGACATGGAGAGACTATCCTTGAATGACTCACCCGCTCAAGATGATAAGCAAGAACCAATTGGTGACGTTCAAGAGGATAAAGAGGAAAGCTCTCAACCGCTTCCTAAAGCTTGGAGATATGCCACAAATCATCCCAAGGAGCTCATCTTAGGTGATGCATCTAAAGGGGTAACAACTCGCTCCAAACTCCATGACCTATGTGGTAATTTTGCTTTCATTTCTCATTTTGAACCCAAAAGCATCCTCAAAGCCGAGGCGGACTCATATTGGTTGCTAGCCATGCAAGAGGAACTCAATCAATTTGAGTGCAACCAAGTTTGGCACCTTGTTCCTAGGCCCCACGATAGACCAATAATTGGTACTAAGTGGATCTTTAGAAACAAGATGAATGAGTCCGGAAATGTGATTAGGAATAAGGCTAGGTTAGTGGCCCAAGGTTACACTCAAGTTGAGGGAATTGACTTTGAGGAGACATTTGCACCCGTAGCACGGCTTGAAGTCATACGGATGACACTAGCTTTTGTATCTTTCAAAAATTTTAAACTTTTTCAAATGGATGTGAAAAGTGCATTTTTGAATGGTTTTATAAATGAAGAAGTTTATGTTGAACAACCTCCCGGCTTTATTGATCATGTTCATCCTAATTTTGTTTTTTTAAACTTGATAAAGCTTTGTATGGATTGAAATAAGCTCCAAGAGCTTGGTATGAAAGGCTTTCTAGTTTTCTCATTTCAAATGATTTTATTAAAGGCAAAGTAGATACAACACTATTCACTAAGCATGTTGATAATGACATTTTAATTGTGCAAATTTATGTTGATGATATAATTTTTGGTTCTACTAATGAGATTTTATGCAGGAAATTTGAAAAGGTTATGCAATGTGAATTTGAAATGTCTTCAATGGGTGAGCTTAATTTCTTTCTTGGACTCCAAATCAAGCAATTGTAAGATGGGAACTTCATATGCCAAGCCAAATACGCAAAGGAACTTGTAAAGAAGTTTGGACTTGAAGACTCTAAAGTTTGCAACACTCCCATGGCAACTACAACCAAGCTTGATAAGGATGACCAAGGTAAAGATGTTGATATTAAATTGTTTAGAAGCATGATAGATAGTCTTTTATATTTGACGGCAAGTAGGCCGGACATCATGTTTAGTGTGTGTCTTTGTGCTAGATTTCAATCGTGTCCCAAAGAGTCCCATCTTATTGCGGTAAAACGCATTATTCGTTATATTAAGGGAACGATTGGAATGGGTCTATGGTATCCGAAAACCGGAGATTTCTCAATGACGAGTTATTCGGATGCCGACTATGCGGGTTGTAGAGTAGATAGAAAGAGTACTAGTGGGACATGTCAATTTCTTGGTAATTGTCTTGTTTCATGGTCCTCTAGGAAACAAAATTCCATAGCTCTCTCAACCGCCGAGGCGGAGTATGTTGCCGCGGGGGCTTGTTGTGCACAAGTTCTTTGGATGAAACATACTCTCCTTGATTATGATTTACATTATAACCATATAAAAATATTTTGTGATAATACTAGTACTATACATTGACTAAGAATGCAAATCAACATAGTAAGACCAAGCACATTGAGATTAGATATCACTTTCTTAGAGATCATTTTGAGAAAGGAGATATAGATATTGATTATGTTTCTACAGATTTGCAACTTGCCGATATTTTCACTAAACCACTTGATTTTGTTAGATTTTCATTCATTTGTGGTGAACTTAATGTTTGTGTTATTGAATAAAAATGTTTTCTTAACCCTTTTTGATGTATGACAAAAAGAGGGAGAATGAGTTTATGTGAGTTCATATGGTATTGGTTCCATATGAGTTTATATATGTTTTTAGTTTTTGATGTGTTTTCATGAATTCTTGTAATTTGAGTTTAAGTATTTTGCAAGTGTTTTAAATTCCATATGAGTTTATATATGTTTTTAGTTTTTGATGTGTTTTCATGAATTCTTGTAATTTGAGTTTAAGTATTTTTAAAGTGTTTTAAATTCTCATGGTTTTTGGTTTCATGATGTTTACTTGCAAATTACAAATTACATTATTTTTCTTTGTTTAATATAGCATAATTTGAGGGGGAGCGTTCTCCTCCCCTATATTTTTGCTTATAGCCTATTTGTTTTGTCATCATCAAAAAGGGGGAGATTGTTGGCCCAAAAGGTTACACTCTCCATTTGTTTAGAGTTTTGATGATAACAAAACAAATAAGAGCTATTTGGTACTAATTAGTTTCTTTAAGATAAGTTTTAGGTTAGTACCATATTTGGAGGCCATTGCTTAGCTATTGCAAGAATTTCTAGGTTCATGAAGCAAAGAAGGCTTTTTGCACATCAAGGAAGGAACATAGAAGAGAAGGCTCTAGCAAGGCATTGCATGGCTCAAGACTTCAAGATTGCTCAAGATAATTTATTAGATTTGTTTTTAGTTTAGAGTTTTGTTAAAGAATAGTGAATAGGTTTGAAGCTCTATCACACACGTTTTTGCGCACATCTTGTTTCCAAACATATTTCCTATAATATGTACAAAAATAGTTTGTATACAATCTTCAGCCTACAAACTAATTTTTATCCATTATATATATCCCTATTCAAAACTATTTTGTTAAAAATAGATTTCTCCTCAAAAATCTGTTTTTGTTTTGGCTTTTGACCTGAGCCGGTCGACCGCCAGGGTCGACCGACCCTATGTCATGTCAAGCCGGTCGGCCGACCCAGTCGACCGCGGTTCTGGTAGCAGTGCGTGTCAGTGTGCACGTTTCACGGTCGACCCGGACGGTCGACCGAGACTTGCCTGACTGACAGACTCTGCTCTCTGTATCTTTGGGTCGACTGGGCGGTCGACCGTCGGCCTACAACGGCTATTTTTTTGAACTAGCGGTCGACTGGGCCGGTCGACCGAGGTAGCCGTTTGAACAGTAACGGCTATTTCCTAAGCTGGTTTATTTTTTGTCCTTTTCTCACTTAAGTGTGTTTAAATGACATGTTTTGGTTTTAATACTTTCTGATTAGCCTTAAATATGTTTTATCTCCTAACCCTAGCCCTCTCCTATAAATAGGGGTGTTTAGGGAGAGGTTGGTTACTAGAAAAAATTATCAAAATTCCCACAAGTTTAAGGCATTCAAAAGAGCTTTGTTTCTTGGTTTTTGTGCTGAAATTCTCTCTCATTTTCTGAAGTGTTTTCAAGAACTCTCTGATTTCTTTTTCTTTTCTCCTTGCACACAAGAGCTTCATTCCTACTCATTGTTCTCTAAGGACCTTTGTAAGGGAAGAGAATTTTGCAAGAGAGAGTTTGTGGTCTTTTGACTACTCAGAGATTGCTTGTACTTGAGATTGTGGAGTTGGGTACTCCGGTGTATTTGTGACATCTTTGTGATAGTGGAAGTGGTTGGAATCCTTCTGGGGAAGGCGGGGAAGTAGAGCTGGGTGCTCGAACCTCGATAACAATTCTCGGTGTTTGCGTTTGGTTTACTTGCTCTTATTTCTTGCTCTATTTTCATTGCTCTTATTACTTGCTCTCTACACTCATTGCTATATTCAATTTCTTTGTGAGATTGTTGCATCATAATTTTTATATTGTGCATTGATTAGCATTATCACCTATTCACCCCCCCTCTAGGTGATTTTCACATATTACACACCAACTTCTTTTTCGGATATTACCAACCCGGCATATCATAACTTTGACCAACATAGTGTGCCGGATTGGTCTTATCCGAATCAATATAACCCATGCCCCCAATCTTATAACCATAATTTTCATAATAATTTTAACTCTTCACAGAGTCAGTGGGGATTCACCTCCCCCGAGTTCAATTTTCAACCAACTTGTCTTCCTTATCCACCTAGTCCACAATATTTCCAAGATTCATACTCAGTTCCACCAGTCCAAATAGAAAACCATCAATTTTGGAAATGAGTATGCGTGAGTCCAAACAAAAATCACAAAATCTGATGGACTCACAATTTCACCACCAATTCCAAGACAACACTTCATCTTTTCAACAAAACAATGAACCAATCAACTATGAAAAGATGCTTGAAGCCATGACTCAGGCTCAAAACGCTCGTAATCATGACATAGATATGATGGTTCAGTCTCTACGTTCTCTCCGTTTGACCAGTTCTGATGTCGCTAACCATTCTGTTAGAGCCAAAGAGTCATGTTGTTTTGGAAATCAAGGTTCCGTTTCAGAACAATCATTTGAACTTGCCCAAACTCTAAATTTTGAAAAAGATATTAACAGTTTGGCAAGTCATTCCTTTCCTGAAATAGAACTTGAGAATGAATATGATCCTGAACCTCAACTTAGTGATTCAATTCTACTTCCTGATTCAATAATGACTCCGGTGTCTTCACCTGATTTAAATCTTTTTCCCGAGTTAATATTGGATCCTGTGCCAATTAATCATGAAATTGAATCACCCATCTTTGATGATCATATTGAACTTGACCAATTTTACACTTTTGAAAGTCCTATTGACAGGCAAGTTCTCATTTTTATGACATTGAACTCAATGAGAAATGTGACCTAGATTCTCAAATCTATGATCTAGTTCAAATTTCCGAATCAATATTGACTCTTATTTTGTTACCCGACTTGAGTAATATTTTAGAGTCAGTTTTGATTCCCACACCTATCATTCTTGAACTTGAATCACCAATATTAAATCACATTCAATTGTTGGAAACTGAATGTGGACTTGAGTTTCAACTTCTTGATTTGGACCCACTTTCTGAGCCAATCTCGACTCCTGAACCTTTACTTGACTTAAGTCACTTTCCTGAGTCGGTATTAGTTCCTGAACTTCCTGAGTCCAAGTCAATCATTCTATCTATTGACACTCCATTTTGGGACAAGGCGGTTGACAAATTTGACTCCGAAATTAATTATAGAATTTGAAAATTAGATGGGGTTAAATTTTAATAAAAATCCTTTATGGATCATCCTTTTAATGGGTTATATTAAAGAGATTTCTGGTGGGTTCCTCCGAACTCCACAAAAAGTCGATTGGGTCGCATTTCGTGGACCAATCAGACCACCACCGGAACCACCACCTTAAGGTAACATTTTTCTTCCTTTCTTCTTTTTCATGCATCTATGCATTAATTCATACATTGAGGACAATGCATGAGATAGGTGTGGGGGAGGGTCTAACATAACTTAGGTTTTTTTCTTTTTATTAAAACAAAAAAATTCTTTACTTTTAAAAACTTTTTGAGAATAGAAACAATATTTTGACATATTTTTTGTAAGAAATTAAGTCAATTTTAAGGAATAGGAAAATCAAAATTAGGATTTCTTAGATTTGGTCAAAATAAGATTATTTGTTTGATTTTTAAGGTTAGAAAGATAATTTGTCAAAGTAATTTAGTCTTGATCTTTACCTTAATGAAATATGCATACTTCATACACTTACACACTTAGGGTTCAAAACAAAGATTCTTATGCCTTATAAAAAAAATATTATGAAAAGAAAAAATATATATATAAACAAATCTAATTATTGATTAGCTAGGTGCTTTGGCCTAAGCAACCCTTAGTATTTATGCAAAAGATAATTAGATAAGTTTGGAAAAAAAAGTATATATATAAATCCTCTGATTAAGCTGGGTATTTATGCCTCATGAAGCATAAGTATTCACGCCTAAAAGGGGTTCATATAATAAAATCCTTAGTTTTGTGGCCTTATTTGCTCGAGTCCTTAAGTTCTTGGGGTGTTTTCTCACCCGGTGCCCTAAGACCGTTTGGTTTGGGAGTCATCGATTAAAGGCTCGTTACATGGGCAGGTTAGAAAGCCTAATAGAACTAAGGAATAATATCAAAAAAAATTTATATATATATATATATATATATATATATATATATATAATAAATGAGGCATAAGAGTTAGAGTTAAAGAACCCTTAGTCAAATTTTCACAATCACAAGGTGCATATGACTTAGGGTAAAGTAATAGACTAGGTGAGAAGTACAATTTGACTCCTTACTTTGATTGATAACAAATTTTTGAATAGAGACTAAGTTTAGGAATGAAAAATTCAGTTTTCCTATAACTTATAGATTACTTAAATCTTACAATTATATTTCAAATATTTTTCTCTTTTAAAATGCTTTTCGAAAATACTAACTCTTTGTTTCTCTTTCTTAATGGATTTTGTGGGTGTAATCCACTGAAAACCCTCACGAGACAAAACTCGACCTCTAGGGGAAACCTAGAGGTTTAACGGCTTGTTGCACATGCTCAGTGCAATCGCGTGACCTGCGAAAGTGGTCTAATAATCCTTAGTATAGTTTAGTTGTTTTGCTCGAGGACGAGCAAAAGATAGGTATGGGGGTGTGATTGGTTACTAATATTACACATTTATTATCATATTCTCCTACTTATTATAGAATAAACTTTGCATTGTTCCTAATTATTGTTTAATTTATTTATAGGCCCATTGCTAAAGGAGAGTGAAGAGAAACGAGCCCAAAAAGCCCACCAAATTCTAATTTAATTCAGAATAAATGCGAAATCAGGGAATCAGGGCAAATCTTGGCATATCAGAGAGGTTGAAAACCGGTTGAAATGAATCCTCCAAAATCAAGTGGTTGAAGCCAACAAATCATAGATCGTTTCATCAAAATTAAGCTGCAACGAGAAATCCAGAACCAGATAAAGCTAAATCTAAAAACCAGGAGCTGTACCCCCCAGCTGTGGCCACCTGGCCACAGCCAGGCCGCGGAGCCGCAGATCCGCGGCTCTTTAGTCGAGATAAGGGGAGCGTTTGCTCCCCTTATCTTTTCACTCCTCCACCCTCTGGGTTTTTTACTATAAAAGGGCAGAATTTTCACTGAAAATGGGACGACCATGCAGAGATAGGAATTAGTCCAGTTTATCACTCTTTGTAGTATAGGTTTTTGTTTTCTTTTTATGTAATTTTAATTTATATGTAAGCTTAGGTTAGATTGAGATTCATGTAAGTAAGAGAGAGAGGCTTATATTGAGAGTGACACCGATGTACCCTCCTCCTTTCTTCCATCGTTTCTGCAAGCAATAAAAGGTAATTTTTTTATTTTCGTATTTACTTTTGTTTTCTTCTTCTTCTTTCTACTTTACCTCTTTTGGTTTTGATAAGCATGCAAGTGAATCCAGAAGCATTAGTATAACAATGTTTGTGTGAGTGCCAACGATAATTCATGGTGATGTTCTCCTCCTCAAGACTCTGTATCATTTCATGCTTGTTCGTCTTGATGATGTAATGCGACTGGGGACTGAGCTCGATCCTATGGCTTATGCGTTGAACGCCTCCGAAGCAAGGTAGAATATGCAAGGGTTCCAGGTAAGTCATCAACCAAACTAGGTAAGTATTTCTTTAATCTTCTTTCTTTTCTTTTATTTCTTTAGTTTAAATCAACAATATCTTCCAAATCTTTCCTACTTTCATCACTCCTTTTCCATTTCTTTGTAAATAATCATTCTCCATTTTTCTCCCCCTTCTCCATCTATCGCTTTCTTTCTAACTTAACTATAACTCTTTTTCTTTTTTCTTTTTAAGAACCAAAGAAGAACTTTAACCAAACTTTGTATCTTAAAAGAGATCTTACTAAAATGCTTCTATCGCTAGTCCCTCCTTGTGGATCACGACCCGCATAGCCACTTGCTATTGCGGTAGAATTGAGCACCTTGCACGTCTCTATTTTTAAGTTCTGAAATTCCGTATTTTTGTGCAAGTTCAAGCTTCAATCAGTTGTACACTTTAACTCTTGCATTCTGGACAGCTTTCTTACCCTCCTTCTTGGCTAGCTTATACCTCTCAAACTCACTCCATCACAATTTTTCTTCAAATCTCTATAAGAGTCTCGTTTGATTTTAATGGAAGCTTTTACCTTTTTATTCTACCATGATGTGTCCTTACATGGTGGAGCACCACCCCGTGATTCACCAAGAATATCTTTAGCTACTCTTTTAATGCAGCTAGCAATTTTATTTCATATTGCATTGGGATTATCTTGGGCTTTCTAATCTGCTTCATTTACTACTCGATCTACAAAAACTCCTTGGTTACTTCTTTTAGCTGCCACCACTTAATCTTAGAATCTAACTTACATTTAATCTTTCTAAATCTCCTTCTAATCTGGACATCTAAAATTAGGAGTCTATGTTGGGTTACTACACTCTCACCTGGTACTACCTTACAATCCATACAACAATCTCTATCTATTTTTCTAGTTAAAAAGAAATCTATTTGGTTCGCACTTGATCCACTTCTAAAAGTGATCAAGTGAGACTCTCTCTTCCTAAATCAAGTATTCGCTAGGATCAAATCATATGACAAAGCAAAATCTAGAATCGAGTTACCTGGTTCATTTCTTTACCCAAAACCAAATCCTTCATGTACATTATCAAACCCATGATGACTAGTTCCTCATGCCGTTGAGGTCACCATCTATGAAAAGCTTTTCTCTAATGGGTATGTCTTGCACAATCTCATCTAAATCCTCTCAAAATTGATGCTTACTTGACTCATCAAGTCCTACTTGTGGTGCATAAACACTAATAAAACTAAAAATCTCCCTACCTAAAATATGTTTTACAAGTAAAATCCTATCACCCTTTCTCCTAACCTCCACTACATCCTCAAGTAATTGTTTATCTATGATCACACCCAGCCCATTATGATTTCTATCTCTACCAGTATACCAAAGTTTATAACCCCAAGGCTCCGTAATTCTAGCATTTTCACCTACCCACTTAGTTTCCTGCATACACAAAATACTAACATTCCATCTAACCATAGCATCAACTAACTCTGTTAATCTACCTGTAAGAGAACTTATGTTCCATGATGCTAACCTAATCCTATATTCGTGAGCTAACTTCTTTACCCTTACCCGCTCATAAAAGTGTGAGAACCCTTGCTCATTTGACACCACATCCGGGCATCGATGTGGCGTGCCATTTCTGGACGATGACCTAGCAACCCTTGCCCACTTTTCACTATACCCGGGCTCCGATGTAGCGCGTCGCTCAATAAGGAATGCCCTACCAAAATTTAGTTCTTGGTTCATGTTCATATATGTGACAATGTTTTACGTTGGCTGTCACAGGCCTTCTATAACCCTTGTCCATTATCCTGACTTAGGACAGGCACTAAACGGTGCACTGGCAGAGTTATTACACCTCTGACAGTAACCTTTTTAAATTCCTTAAATAGAATTTTCCAACTTTGAGTTAGTTAAATATCACACCTCTAGCAAATCAAAGGTAATCGCTTTCACTTGTCTGATTTTCAATGCAAAAAGGAAGTCAAGACAAATAAGAAGGCAGAAAAAAGTCACTTTTATTGATATTCAAAAATGTGAAAGTGATACAAAACACTCTCTTATCCAATAAGATTGAGTGTTACAACAAAAGAGTACGAAGAAGTCCCTCTTGCTCAGTGAAAGGTTGCACTCACTCCTTGAAACATTGAAGATATATGAAGTTCATCTTCTTGAACAGCAGATCAACTTTCTCTCCTCTTGAGAAAAACGATATTACTCGAGGTCAAGATGCAAGGGAGCATTCTGATTCCACCTGACCAACTGGTGTGAAGGTCTTCACAAGGCCGTAATCCTTCACTTAATGGAAAGCCTCGCCACCAGAAAGTCATCCAATGGGCATGGGTTTTTCATCACGTCACGTCTTTAAACAAGATTGGTGAAGGGAGGATCTGAGACCTTACTGGTGACGTCCTCTTTCTCGTGACCTTCAAATGCACCATGCTCATTGTAATCAGGAAGGATCCGAAACCTTACTAGTGCATCATGCAAAATAATGTCTTGATGTGTTTTGAGAATCACGCGGATCTTCCTCGCCTTGCCCTTAGATAAAAGTTTTGACTTCTTAAGTGGTTGCCAATTGAATGAACTGGTCGTTTCATATCTAACTCAATAGACACAGCAAAGACACTGGAGCCAGCACCATCGATATGGCCAAGACCTGCAAGAAGAAAAAACATGAGGGTTAATTTTTTTTGCAAAGATAGAAAATATAAATTCAAATGCATAGCCCAACTGAGACTCGCGTCTGATGATCAAAACGCAAAGCATATATTAAAGGCGCAGACATGAGTCTTAAAAAATTTTCTAAGTGAACTCCGAACGTGAATCTTATACACGAGACCCGCGTTTAAGACTTCAAGATGTAGAGTTCACCACACTCATGTCTGAAGATCTCAAAAGACGCAGAATTTGGTACTCAGAAGTCAACAAGCTCGCGTTTCATCAATTAACGCGAGAATCACATTTGTAGATCATGGATGCGTGGTCTCAAGTCGACTATCTAAACTTCAAAAAAAAGCTTTCAGAAGTTTCAAGAAGAGATCAAGAGATAGAATCTTTTCATAGTCGGAAATGACAGAGTTTCAAGGAAACAGAGCCTCGCATGAATGGTAATGGCAAAGGCCATTTCCTACCTGAAGAAAAGTTCTCTAGAGAGCGGACATCGTCCATCAAGATACGGTCATGAAAGCACCAGAGAAAATGCTTTTCAATTTTAAAATCACTTAACAGTTATAATCATCAAACAAGATTATAAGAAAGCATTAAAACTTTTGGTTCTTTTAAGAACTCTAAAAGTTCTTCAGGATGCATACCTGAAGAAGAAGATATTCTAAGAACTCTAAAAGCTCTTCAAAGTACATGCATGTGAAGGAAACAGTTAAGATGAATAACTGTTAAGAGGCTCATGGCCTATTTGTAGGCTCGCTAATGATCTTAATTAACGGCATAAAAATCAAAGTCGCTCTTAAAGACCAATTAATAGCCTTAATTCACAGTGCGAATCTCAAATCCAGACTGAGCAAGGCATATGGATATTTATCCTGAAAAATTCCAATGACGTTTGAATTTTCAATCCAGATACGCGTCCCCAACCATCAACACCGGTTCTTCCTCGAAAGATCCAGTGAGAGTCGCATCCTTAGAAACCCGTCTCCACAAACTGCAAGTGACGTTTCAAGGGCCACATTTTGAAGGCCACATCCCTTTGCAAACTGAAGGTCGCGTCCCCTCCAACAAGTTGAAAGCTGCGTTCCCTCAACAAATTGAAGACCGCATCTCTTCGATCGCCGAGGGCCGCGTTCCCTCAACAAATTGAAGAACGTGTCTCATTGATGGCCAAGGGTTGTGTTCCTTCATCGGGTGAGAGTCGTGTCTCCCCTACAACTCAGAGCCACATCTCAATAAATGGCTAAGAGCTATGTCTCCACAATGGACAAAAACTGCATCTCAATCGCATATCTTCTCACTAAGCGAGACTCGTGTCTCTACAACAAGTGTGAGTCGCATCCTTCACGTCCTCACTTGTTCAACGCAACGACCATGTCTGTAAGAGCTGTGTTCTCCCACGCAATAAGGAGTCCATCTGATTCTTAAACACAAAAGAAGTAATAACTTTCCTTATTATATTAAATGGTAAAAGTAATATAAACACTCTCTTATTTGATAAATGGAGTGTTATAAAAAAAAGGGAGATACAAAGGGGGCTAATCTCGCTCAGCGAGAGAATGAATCTGAACCTGGAGATGTCGAATCTTACGTTAGCGTGTTCTCTCAACTTCTGCCCAAACTTGAACTCTTAATTCTTCCTCCGACAGGAATTTCTTCGTAGTAAGTTGTGCTTGAAGAGATTCCAGCTTGGAAGAACGAGCAGTGAGATCTTCTTGAACCTGCTGCTTGGCGATCTCTAACTCCTCCAGTCTCTTCTTGGTAGCGGTAAGTTCTACTCATTAACTTCAATCAAGGCTTGCGTCTTGGCAATTGCTACTTTAGCATTAGCTATAACTTGCTCTGCATTCTTGGTGATGACCACAGATTCCCTTGAGTCATCAACTAATCTCTGGTAGCTGGCCTGGAATTCATTGAAGTGACGAGTCACCTCAGCCATTTTCTCCTCAGTCTTCTTCCGTTCATGCTCTTGAGTTGCGAGGAGTTTGGTTAGCATTAGCCAGGCCTCATCCATCAGATTAGCCTTTTCTAGGGTCCTCAATTTTTTCAAGCATATCCCCAGTTGTTCAACTAGTGTCAGATATGCCTTAGCCTAATCCGAACCTCCAGTATGACGAATATTCTCAATTAGGTTTTCAAGGAGCATTCGGGAAAACTCGAATGAACTCTTCTTGAAAAGAACATCTTGACGCAAGACTTCATGAAAGTGAAGAATTATTGCACTATCTGATGAGCCAATTCTTCCACGATGTCCATGGCTGGAGCTAACTCTGCCGACGCACTTTCAAAGCCCCTTTTTGTAATTGTACGAATAATGTCCGTAGAGGCAGAAGTCGTTTCACTTAGCGTAGGGGCAAGGCTGGTAGCATGTGCCTTCAACACCAAAGTTGTAACTGACATCTCCAGGACTGTACCCGTGGCAGCTTTCAGTGTAACGACTACAAGAGCAGATTTCACAAGACTTGGTTCGTCTGCTGAAGTATGAAGTACGATGTCTCCTTTGTCAGTGCTTGCCATAGGTTCCTCCACTTGAGCCACCCCGATACTCTATGCAATTATAATGACTAATTTAGTAATAACAATGAGAATGAGAGTATATAGGGAATTTTTATTCTCTTACCAAGCTGAGGATCCAAAGATGGTAGATATTTCGGTACGCTGCTCTAGTACTAGGGTTTCCCGGTCATGATGGTTGTATTCTCAGAGATCATGTCAGTAGCAAAAACTTAAAGATCCTCTGGCTGGACCAGTTCTTTAATCATCTCCTCAATCTGGGAGGAGGTCGTAGCTTCAGCATCAGTAGCAACTCCTATAGGTGACATTCAAACAAAGCATTAAAACAACGTTTATCTAAATCAATAGAGTAATGATTAAGGGGGATAAAAGAAATACCCTCGGTGGTGGTGACTTCTCCCGATGGCGGAACTATTGTAGGGACATCTACTTGAATCTCTTCCTCAAAAATGTGTGTAAACTTGCTAGTATCAGGAGAAGCAGGTTCATCGCCAAAGTCAAGTTCGTCTCCAAAATAGTCAACATGATCCTCAGACGATGAAGATGGAACTTAAACAAAGGAGACCTTAATGGCTGGAGCTTTACCACTGAGAACCCCAGTGGTAGGATTAGGCTTCACAACCCGAGATGTCAACATCAAGACGCTAGGAGAGCCCGACTGTTGTACCACCACCCTTTCTTCTTAAGCCGAAGGAACTTCTAGCTGAGTTGAAACTCCAGGTTGAGATGAAATTTCAACTTCAGCCCTCTCCATCACTTTTGTGGCCGGTTGTTCTACAACTATAGCCCCTTTGGCCACAGCAGACTGGCCTGCAGGTTCTACTTCCTCCAGGACTGCGGGTCCCCTGCTGCACAAACCCTGGGACGAAGACCTGAGTTTGCCTCCTCCTCTTCTTCTTCTTCTTTCTGCTCCTCTGTACAGAAGGGGATTATCTCGGATACTTGTGCTGAAGCTGTAGTCTCAGACCCTGTTTTTGTCTTCTTCTGCTAGGCTCACCTTTAGAAGCAGAAGCCCAGGGGCATTTAGGCACAGCTTATTAAGTCCTTCTAGTGGACTGTTCCTCAGCAACTCTAGCTCCGGATTCTGACCGTGGAGTTGCCTCTGTTTTTCTAGCCTTGTTCATGGCTTCCTTCTCAGCTTCCCTCTCGGCTTCCATGTACTCACTCATCCCCTGCATATGGCTCTTGAAACCCGATTTGACCTTATATGATACTTTAATACTCTTAATAAAAGAAGTATTCATTTCGAAGTCGGGTACCCTACTGGCGATGGAATACCATATTCAGAAGCTGAGACTCATATAACAATTAGGCGTCTTGTGAGGCTGAAGACAGCCCCTGTTCCCCAACTACACTGTAGTACCACACTCAAGCACCTTCAAATAGGTTGTCGCTGAAGCGAATGCCAGTGTTGGGGTAGCTGACATATAACTGATCATAACCGAATTGCTTGGCAAAATGGCTAGGCATGTATGGCTCGATCGTATAGGAATCACCTTGCCGTAAGATCAAGTATTCGGGTCGGATATTGATAAGCCACCAGAAGACTCCTGAAGGTAGCTATGTGAACTCATCTGGGCCTGCAAGGTCGGCAAACTTGTCCCCATGTGAAGCATCAGGGGTCTCGAGGAAACATTGATTGGGTTGATAGCTTGAGCTGATCAGAATCGCCTTTCGAACATAGAACATATAGTACTGTGACCAGTTCGAGTTTTTTAGCCGCTGCATGAAAGGAACGAAGCCCTCTGAGGGAGACACTACTATAATTAGCGACAGGGCAGTGCATAGCATACCAAGGCATCAGGTATGTGTAAGGGAGCTCGACTCTAGAATTGGGAGTCTTCATTTATGGCCTCCCTTCAGAGTCCATGACTGGCCTGCCTTAGGAGTCTACGATGACCTCCACTTGCCACAAGCTTTTACCTAACACCCGCAGGCCGCTCTGGATACCCGCCACCATTGCCGGAAGAAGAGAAATCGGCTTCTCGTGCCCCAACAGAACTGTCAGGTACACCACATCGGAGACGATCACCTCATGCGGTAGCGTCGGTTCCACGCATCATTTAAGCCGCAACATGAGGACCAATGGATCCCGGTCAAATATCTGGATCTTGGCTTGATGATGGAAACTTTCAAAGGTCGTGTTCGATTTGAAAGTATCCTCATTGGACTTCGTGGTGTATGAGTTGGTAGAAGCACTAATTCTTTCTGCAATTTCTTCCTCAGTGCTAGGAGCCAGACGAGTCACTGGGTTATACTTGTCATTTATGTCATTGAAAAAATAGCTCAACCAGGACATCTGCTTAACACCCTTATTCCTCCAGCCAGTCATCTGCCCGCAGATGTGGAAGTGGCATAACACTTTCCAGTAGGTCACGTACACCTGAGGGTCATCCTTCTTCAGTAAGTGTAACTCCTCAATGGTCGGGACATACTCTTCATAGGGGGCATCTCCAATTATCAGCCCTGAAACTTCATACAACTCATGGAGAACAAGCCCTATCTCTCCAACTGGGGTGAAAAAAGCGCCTGTCCAGGGGTTGTAACGCTCCAAGACACCAAAAAAATGGTGGGAGCTCTGTGGGTGCCATATTGAATGGCCCTAATAGCCTGGGGCAATCCCACCGGCTTTAACAAGTCCTCGAGCTTTGTGAGAACAAAGCCCACCATTTTGCCCCACCGTGACTTATCTGAGAAATGAACCCACCCAAGCAGACGAAGTCAGTGGGAAAGTCACCCCTCACCTTCAGGGATTGGTTGATGAAGGTGGAGGCTAATTGAGGGGTCTCCCCCATCGAGTACTTTGCCCTTACCAGTCCGGGTTGTAATCCAAATATGTCTCTCCCGTGTCCGGCGGCGTAAGCCTCATTCGCGCCCAATTTGCCGAGAGCCACACCAGAAAAAGGCTTGGAGAGATCCCACTCCATTGTATGGCGTATCGACTTGTGCTGCAGATATGCCAACGGATACATCCTCTCCACGTTGGAGAGAAAGAACTTCTTGTCCCCGATTTGATGGAGCCATTTGTAGTCCCCGTCATACAATATCCTGTCATCCTTAGCAATGGCGTCACCGAAAAAGAGGTCCAGGTTTCTTCAGTGCGACGCGAGAGTCAGATTCGAATCGGCCATCCGTCATGATCTCCTGGAGCGTCAGAATGTTAGGATTGCTGAGTCTGTTCTAAGGCTCCCTTGACTTTAGGGCAAATACTAGAGCAATCCCCAGGAGCATGAACATGAGGTTGAAATCGGCCCCACCTACATGTCCAAAATGACACTGCTTAGACAGAGAGTTTGAAGAGTATCGCACTACAAAAAGGACAATGCAACAGTTAGCAATTATAAAAAAACCTGAAAATTATCAAGTCTTGAAGCTCGGATTTGAGGTTCTTATCAAACCCGCATCTAATGACTGAGATGCGGAGCTCAGTGAAACCCACGTCAAGCTTTAGAGATGTGAGGTTCACATAAAATCCGTGTTTGAACTCCACAAACTTAGAAATTTCTTAAAGTGTTAGAATCAGACGCGAGACTCAGTGAGACCCGCGTCAAACCTCAAAGATGTGAGTTCACATGAAGTCCACATCTGAATTCCACTACTTAGAAAATTTTCTAAGTATTGGAATTAAACGCAAGGCTCGGTGAAGCCCGCATTTAATAGACACACGCAGACTCGAGCCAATGAAGCGAAGACGCGGAGATCATCATACCCGCATCTTGCCTATCAGCGCAAGAGTTGCGTCTGTAAATCAAACGCAGGCATGAGCCTTGTGTTGGCGATTCAACTCCAAACAAAGCTTAAGAGTTAAGACAAATCTTCAAATTCTTTAATGGCGAAGCCTGTTCTTATTACCTGAAATGGGGGCCTCCTGTGTGGATGAACCTCTTATTTGAACCTCTGGAGCAACAACGCTCGAGGAAGAAGCAACAGACTTGGTCTATGGGGCAATTTTGATGGTAAATTGTTTAGAGAAGATGGAGACAAGAAGAAAAAAGCTCGAAGCTTTTCTTAAGTTCTTAAAACTCTGGACGCAAAGTTCAATGAAGAAGAAAAAGTCTGATAATGACTCTTGAAAGACAGCTATCTTTTTATAGACGCAGTGATCGGCTAAGATACATGACCTATATCTCGAGACTGATCAGCGCCAGGCAACGTGCCCAGAACGCGAATCCCATGTTTAAAGAGAACAACATCTCTTCAACTCCGCCAAACACGTGGCTCTGCTAAACACGTGGCAGCATGCCCAGAATGCGGGTCTCGTGTTTAACAGAACTGCGTCTCTTCAACAAAGAGAAGTTTTTGTCTCTACTTCAAAGTTTGCGTCACTTCAACAAAGTGAGAGCTGAGTCTCCACTTCGATGTTCACGTCTCTCTAATGAATGAGAGTCGCGTTTCTATTTCAGAAATGGTCTGCGTCTCTAGGCAATACGACCTTTGCATCTACAAGACATGTGTTCAGTCTCTGCTTCTGCAATTACTTCAACAGTAACTAGCAAAAGCAGATGACTATTCCCCCGATTCAACAATACACCAACAACTAGCTCAGAGCACCGAGGAGATCTAAATTGTGTATCTAGACGCCCACGATGATCATCTCTGGTGGCTTCAAAGAGTTTAACATTACACTTACGAAGATCAAGATCCAGACAAGATCAAGCTTAAGGTATTTCAGAAGATTGCCAGTCCAGTCTTGAGAGCTTGCTGCCAAAAGAAAAGTCCAAAGTGTTTCAAAACCCTTCCCAGTCAACCGTGGAGTTTCAAAACTCTGGAGGGGATTCTGTAGACTGTCTAAAAACCACTGAAGATAAGTCGTCAGATAACAGAATCTATACTTCAGACGCAAGGATGATCAAAGTCATTATGCAGTGTCAAGGCGCGGAGATCGAAGCTCGCGCCTCAACATCAATGCAGTGTCAAAATGCGGAGTTCGAGGCCCGTATCTCAACATCACTGTGGTACAAAAATGAAGGACTTGAGACCAGTGTCTCAACATCATTATAGTACCAAACGCAGGGCTCGACTCCTGCATTTCAATACTACAGCAGCGCCTAAACGCGGAGCTTGAGGCCCACATCCAGCATCACCTTAATGGCTAAACACAGAGCTAAAGCCCTGCATCTCAGTTTTAACTACTCTCATTACTGGGTCAAGTACTGCCCACGTAATGAGGGGAGTTAACCCCATTATGGAGGGTTTTTAGGAGACAATTTTACCACTAAAATCCCCTATCAATAGCTAAAGTTGCTATTAAAAAGGGGTCAGAGTTTTCAGCTGAGGAATATTGTCATTAAAAAAGTTCACTCTTCTACACAAAGTTGCTGAGTTCAAGTTTTACCCAAATCTCTTTGAGATTTCATGTGATAGGAGTTATGCTACTCCATCAGCAATCTAAGGGGAAAAGTTCTAAAAAGCTTGACGTTCACCCATTCAACAGAAAATAAGATTCACTTTTCATCGCTACGTAAAGAGCCTAGCAATAATAAAGAGGAGATTTGAGCTTGAATATCTCCTCTCTCTTGTAATTAGATTTTGAGTTATTGTAATCTTTCATTGATTCAAAGAAACTTTACAATATTTTTAATTTTCGACTCGAACAGGTTCTACCATGGGGAGCCAAAGTAGTATTAGTTACCTAGTTATTCGGTTATTCAGTTATTCAGTTCTCAGTTATTAGGGCTATGCCTAGACTACAGCGCCACCCTAATTATTCTTTTGTATGGTAATTGTAAAATGAAAGTGAAAAGAATTACCGTCTAACTTTGCTCTAACGGTCTTATCCACGACGAGGAATGCGATGAAAGCTTTTCGATGTTTTTATTTACAAAGCAAAGAATGGTGTTTGTTTTTTTTTAATATTGAAAAAGAAAATGGAGAGTAAGGAAATGATTAAAAGAAAAATTGAAAACTTACAGAAGGTTTTGGTAAAGGTGATCTTTAAAAAATGTTGAAGATTGTTTGGTGGTTTTTAATACAGAAAAAAAGATCTGGGCTCACTATCTTACTACTCAACGATGTGTTCTTCTCTTAAAATTCTTAGTGCCTCAACTTGATCATAGGCAAAAACTTAAGTTTTAGTTTTGAAAGTCTTAAGCAAAGCAAATAAGATTGTTTGAAAAGTTTAACTCTTTTTATTAAGAAATCCTCTTGAACTGAATGTTAAATCATCAAGTTTTCTTTTAAGTATGAAATAAAAGCAAGTTCAAGAGATATTTTAAAAGAAATAAAAGTTTAAAAATCCAAACTCATCCTCATGTGCCTTCAAGAACACTTTTAAAGAAGAAAGGCTTAGTTTAAGGCATACATATGATTCCGTTGGGTATTGACATCAAAAAATTCATTCAAGATAAGAGGGATCGAAGAGAGATGATAGTGAGCCCAGAAAATAAGTTTAGCTACTCATGAAAGATGTAAAACAAGACATGTAAATAAAATAAGACATAGTCGTGAATTTGAGTAGAAGAAGAGAAAGCTTGCTCCTTTATTGATGTCACTTCAATCTTCGAATTACAATCACTCAATCTCTCTCTCACTGCATTTAGAATGAACTACAAATTAGAAAATAGAGATACAACTTTTCAATACTATCTAACAAGAACCTAAACCCTAAAACAAAGAGAAAAACTTAAACTAATTTTTGATCCCTTTTTCTCTGAAAAATACAGTATTTATAGGCAAAACCCAAACAGGAGAGGGTAAACGAAGATAGGGGGAGCAAACGCTCCCCAGCAGAAGCTAAACGATCATGGAAATGCGGCTTTGGCCGTGTTTCAGCGGCCATGGTGTGGCCAGGTGGCCACACCTGGTTGGAGGAATTCTGTTATTTGGTGATTCTCCTTCATCTCCTGCTGGTTTTTCCCGTTTCAACTCCCGAATTTGATGAAACTGCCTTTAATTTTTGACTTTAACTAATTGATTTGGGAAAATTCATTTTAATCGATTTTCAACCTCTTTGATTTGCCATAATCTGCCCTGATTTCCTGATTTTAAATTAATTCTGAATTAAATCAGAATTTGATGGGCTTTTGGGCTCATTTCTTTTCCTATCCTTTAGCAATAGGCTTGCATTTTATAAAGAAAAATAGAACTTATTAATATGATTTATTTAGATAATAAACATGGTAATGTGACAATATATATGCAATATATGTGACCGATCACACCCCAACACTTATCTTTTGCTCGCCCTCGAGCAAAATATCAAAACTAATCCTAATCAATTATTAGACCACTTTTGCAGGTCACTTGATTGCATTGAGCATGTGCAACAAGCCGTTAAACCTTTAGGTTACCTTTGGAGGACGAGTTTTGTCTCGTGAAGGTTTTCAGTGGATTGCACCCACAAAATCCATGAAGAAAGAGAAAAAATGTTAGTATTTTTGAAAAGCATTTTGAAAAAAGAAAATATTTGAAGTATATTTGTAAGAGTTCAAGTAATCTATAAGTTATAGGAATATCAAACTTTTCATTTCTAAACTTAGTCTCTATACAAAAACATGTCATCATTCAAAGTAATGAGTCAAATTGTATTTCTCATCTAGTCTATTACTTTACCCTTAGTCAAATGCACCTTCGTGACCGTGAAGTTTGACTAAGGTTCTTAACATTAACTCTTATGCCTTATTTATATTTATTTTTGGTAGTATTTATTCCTCAATTCCATTAGGCTTTCTAATCTACCCATGTAACGAGCCTTTAGTCAGTGACACCCAAACTGGACAGTCTTAGGGAACCAGATGAGAAAACACTCTAAGGACTTAAACACTCGAGCAGACAAGGCCACAAAACCAAGAGTTGTTATTTATAAAATGTACCCCCTTTAGGCGTGAATACTTATGCTTCATGAGGCACAAATACCCAGCTTAATCAGAGGATTTATATATATATATATTTCAAACTTATCTAATTATCTTTTGCATAATACCAAGGCTTTCTTAGGCCAAAGCACCTAGCTAATCAATAATTAGATTTATCTGTTTTTCATAGATATACATATATATTTTTTCTTTTTTTCTTTTTTTTATAAGGCATAAGAGTCTTTATTTTTGAACCCTAAGTGTGTAAGTGTGCAAGGTGTGCATATTCTTCAAGGTAAAGATCAAGGCTACATTACTCCATCAATTTTCTTCCTAACCCTAAAAATCAAACAAGTCATCTTATTTTGAACAAGTATAAGAAATCCTAATTATGATTTTTCTATTCCTTAAAATTGACTTAATTACTTACAAAAATATATCAAAATATTGTTCTTACCTTTCAAAAGTTTTTTTTATATTTATATATATATTTTTTGTTTTCTTCCTTTTTTTTTGTTATATTAGTCATGTTAGAGCCCTCCCCTACACTTATCTTATACATTATCCCCAATGTATGAAAGAAATGTATAGATGCATTAAATAAAATGTAAAAGAGGAAAGTTACCGATACACTGGGTCAAAAACCCATAGCCATTTCATTTACCGGCACTGATTCCAAGAAAGGTTTAAGGCGTTGACCATTTACCATAAAGTCATTTCCATTCTTGGTATCACTGATCTCTACAGCACCGTTTGGAAACACGATTTTACAATGAATGGCCCAGTCCATCTTGATTTTAATTTTCCTAAAAAAAGATGAAGTCTAGAATTATAGAGTAAGACTTTTTGTCCAGGGACAAAGGTTTTTCTTATGATGTGTTTATCATGAAAAATCTTAACTCTATCTTTAGTGATCTTAGCATTTTCATAGGCTTTATTTCTCAACTCCTCTAATTCGAAAATTTATAATTTCTGAAGGTTACTGGCCTTAATCAAGTCGAAATTTAGTTGCTTGATAGCCCATAAAGCCCGGTGCTCTAACTCAATGGGGAGGTGATAAGCCTTCCTAAAGACTAACTTATAAGGAGACATCCTTAGAATCATCTTGAAAGCGGTCCTGTAGGCCCATAGGGTATCTACAAGCTTGATGGACCAATCTTTCCGGTTTTGGTTCACAGTTTTCTCCAAAATAAGCTTGATTTGTCTATTGAAAACCTCAACCTGCCCACTGGTCTGAGAATGATAAGATGTGGAGAATTTGTGAGTTCTGGCTTACTTTTGCATGAGAGCTTCAAAGGATCTATTGCAAAAGTAAGTACCATTATCACTGATGATAGCACGAGGGGTTCCGAAGCGTGAGAAAATGTGCTCTTTTAAAAACTTTATGACAACTTTGTTATCATTAGTTTTACTTGGAGTGGTTTCTCCCCACTTGGACACATGGTCCACAGCAACCATTATGTATTGGTTTCTAAATGAGTTAGGAAATGGACCCATAAGTCGATGCCCCCATCAAAGAGTTCTATTTTTAGAATTGGGTTGAGGGGCATCATATCTCATTTTGAGATCCTTCCTACCATCTAGCATCTAGAGCACGTCTTGTAAAATTCATAAGCATCTTTGAACAAAGTGGGCCAATAGAACCGACTTTGTAGCACCTTTTCAGCAGTCTTGCGGGGACCAAAGTGTCCACCGCATGCAAGTTCGTGACAGAAGGATAAAACACTCTTAACCTCTTTATTGGAAATGCATCTCCTAATAATTTGGTCAGAATAGTACTTAAAAAGATACAATTTCTCCCAAAAGAAATATCAGATTTGAGATAAGAACCAGTATATATCATTCATAGACCAATGAGATGGAGTTTAGTTTGTGACTAAGTAATTTACTATATCAACAAATCAAGGTTCCCTAAAGATAAGCTAAGAGATTTTCATCAGGAAAATCCTCATTTATGGGCAATTCGTTGCATGGAGAATTTGGGATTCGTGAGAGATAAGAATTACTGACTAACTTTGGGCTAACGGTCGTGTCCACGAGGAGGAATGCGATGAAAGCTTTTCATTGTTTTTGTTTAGAAAGCAAAGAATGGTGTTTTTTTATATTGAAAAAGAAAATGGAGAGTAAGAAAATGATTAAAAGAAAATTTGAAAACTTAGAGAAGGTTTTGGAAAAGGTGATCTTTAAAAAACGTTGAAAATTGTTGGTGGTTTTTAATATAGAAAAAAAATCTGGGCTCACTATCTTACTACTCAATGATGTATTCTTCTCTTGAAATTCTTAGCGCCTCAACTTGATCGTAGGCAAAAACTTAAGTTTTAGTTTCAAAAGTCTTAAGTAAAGCTAAATCATCAAGTTTAACTCTTTTTCTTAAGAAATCCTCTTGAACTGAATGCTAAATCATCAAGTTTTCTTTCAAGTATGAAATAAAAGCAAGTTCAAGAGATATTTTAAAAGAAATAGAAGTCTAAGAATCCAAACCCACCCTCATGTGCCTTCAAGAATGGTTGAGCCAAACTTGTACCCAAAAAAAATACAGAAATTTAGAACAGTGCTACGTCCTCAATTCTACCGTGTAGCCTAGGGCTAACGAGTCATGATCCACAGGGAGGGACAATGATGGAAGCTTTATGTAGGTTTTTTCTTTTAATATACCAAAACTAGTTAATACTTATTTTCTCAATTTATAAAAAGAAAATAAAATGTTAAGCTAAGAAGAAGACGGTAGAAGAAGAGATGGTGGTGGTGTTGTCTTCTTAATTATAAAAGAAAAAAAACAAAAAGAGATAAATAAAAGTGTTTATTGGCCCAGAGGCCTTCCACTCTAGTTTTGATGATGATTAACTCATGTAGTTATAGTTTACTAATAATCTTGTGATATTTAGTTTCAGATATTTAACCAAGATATTAGTAGGTGATTAGCTTCAACAAAGGTGTTTTGGAGCTTTCACTGTAATCACCTAGAGGGGGTGAATAGGTGATTAGCTAATCTAATGGTCAATTAATGCGGAATTAAAACTTGATTAATGCAAACTAAAACTTCTTAAACTAAACACCACGTATAACACAAGAGTGTAGCCGGATTCCCCGTGAAGGGCTCTGGACTAACTCCTCAAGATTCCTCTAAATAAGAGTTGAGGTGCCACGTTGGCTCTCTTGGTTGAATACAAGTGTTAGCAAACAATCCCCAAGCATATAACAATGTGAACACAAATATATATCTAGCATATAAAGATGAAAGCAATATAAGCATGTAAGATATAAAGAAGTAAGAGATAGAGAGAGAGAGAGCAATCGAAAACACGGGAGATTTGTTTCGAGGTTCGAGCACACTTGCTCTACGTTCCCGCCTTCAACACTTGAAGGATTTCCACTATAAACCGATCCCACCGGATCATTCGGTGCCGCAACACCTACAAGGCGAGTTCACACTTGAACTCCTTGGACTCTCCAGTCCCTTCACTTGTTCTCGCAAGAACACACCGCAAGCCCACTAACTCGCCGAGGTCGCACCTCAAACACCGAGTTCACAGTAGAACCCGAAACAACACGAACACACACGTCCGCCTCCTCAAAGTACAAGAAAAGAACTCTTGGTGATCTAAACACTTTGATCACCAATAAACACTCTCACAATAACACTCCTATAGGATGAATATGTCAATGGATAGCTCAAGTGTTGTGTGAGAAAACTAGGATTGAAATGATGGAGGAAAACACAAGAAAATCACTTTTGAAAAACTCTTGATAAACTCTCCTTTTGAATGGAAGTATTAGGCCCTTAAACAAGTGGAGATAAACACCTAATAGAGTTGGAAAAATTGGCTCAAAACCCACTTCAAAATCTTGTTGAAAACAGTCCCTTAAAGCCCCCTTTAAATAGGCTCCAAAAACTAGCCGTTGGGAGCTAGGATGACCTGTCGGTCGACCGCCCGGTCGACCGGCCAACGGTAAGATTTCTGACCGTTGAGCCAGCGGTCGACGGGCCGGTCGACCGTGGCAAGGATACAGAGAGTTGAGCTCTCTGTCGGTCGACCGCCCGGTCGACCGGGGCCGTTTCTAGAGAGCAGACACTCTCTGGCGGTCGACCGTGCGATCGACCGGCCCATCCTGTGCACGTCTGCGCACGTCGTTCGACCGTTCTGGTCGACCGGCTCCTGGTCCGATCGACCGGTCGGTCGACCGCCAGAGCCTGGCAGGCCATTTACAGGATTTAAAACTTGAGTTTTTTATTTAAAATAAAATCCAATAAATTCACAAAAAATCTACAAAAATAGGTTTAATATTATACTTTGATAAACAAACATGTTTGAGTAAAATCAAAACATGTTACAAACATTTTGAATTATTTTTGTAACTTAGAAATTTTGGCTAAAAACAAAATCTGTATTTTTCAAATTGGTTTTTCAAAACTTATTTTTCCAAAACTTCTCCAAATACAAAAACAAGATATTTTCAACACTTTTAAAGTATAGAGTGTATGGAAATGATCCACTACACATAAAAGATGAAATATCTATATTTTTGACAATAATCACTAAACATGGTTTTGATTAAAGACATGTATACTTTGAATTCCAAAAACCAACCGGTATTTTGTCAAAATGAAAAGTTTTTTCCAAAATAAAAATTCTTTTATGAAAATTCATCTAAATCAAGAGTGTGTGTGTATATGGTATACTTGAGCAATCCACCAACTATTATATCCTTTACATTTTAACTAAAATAAAATCTTAACTAAAACAAACCTAGACACAAGTCTTGATCTTGAAGGTCTTCACTTGAAGTCTTCTCATCTTCTTGACTTGGTCCAAATTAGATCCAAAGACCTAGACTCCTCTTGAGTACTTGATGTGGTCTTAATGCATAGGCTCTTGAATCAAACCGTGTTAGCTCCAAAACTTGACTTTAAATCCTTTGTTGAAGCTATACACCTACTAAGATCTTGATCATAAATCTGAGACTAATTAAACACAAGATCATTAGTACTATAACTACATGAGTTGATCATCATTAAAACTAGAGTGATGGGCCTTTGGGCCTACAATCTCCCCCTTTTTGATGATGACAAAACTCATGGAGTTATATATGCATGGATTAAAGTAAAGCTTCAAAGAAGCTCCCCCTTAACTCATGCATCACAACAAACAGATAGATATGACAATTAAGCACATAAACTAAATAAACATGTATGCAAATATAAGGAGATAAACATGCCAATTAAGCATAAAACTCATCAAATTCTTTTATCCTTTTTGTAAAATAAAGTAATATGCATAAACAAATTCTTCTCCCCCTTTATGTATAAAGCAAGGAAAACATGGATATATACTCAAATACTTCTCCCCCTTTTTCTCAATCATCAACAAAGGGGTTAAAGTAAACAGAAAACAATGTTCTCCCCCTTTTTGTTAGAAACAAAAAAAATCAACTAAGGGGTGAATTCTGTTGGCCCAAAGGCCTTCCACTCTAGTTTTGATGATGATTAACTCATGTAGTTATGTTTACTAATAATCTTGTGTTGTTTAAGTTTCAGATCATTAACCAAGATATTAGTTGGCGATTAGCTTCAACAAGGCGTTTAGAAGCTTTTCATGTTGATTCCAGGGCCAAAGCTTCAAGATCACACATTGCCTAGCCCATGGATGGAGTTTTGGAGCAAGTCTAAGAAGACTTAGGTATCCTAGTTTAGATAGTGTGTTTAGATCCATTTGTAAAGCTTAGTATAGTTGATATGCTCAAGTGCACACAACACACAAAGATTTATGTTTTGATTTTTGGTTTTCATGAATAGTAGATCAAAACAAGCTTAAATAGTTTTTATGTATATTAGATATGTTCTAGATATACATACATGGTTTTAACTTCCTATACAAGCTTATTTTGATGTCCCTATTCATGTGTTGAAAAATCAAGTTTGATAAAAATACAAGTTTTGTTTTTGATAAAATTTGCAAGACTCAAAATGAATTGATATGATTATTATATGTCTTGAAATTTTTATCACAAGTTTGTGTTTCCATATAAAATGATAAAACTATTTTTGGTGATTTTTTTTTGAAGTGTTAAAGATTTTTAGAAAAATATTTTCCCAATTTTTCTGACTCAGTTTCAGTTCCAGGCTTCTATTAGTCGACTAAGTCAACTGACATAGTCGACTAGACAGAGATCGTCGACCGGCCGGTCGACCGACGTGCACAATTATGTGCACGTTTTGAGGCACTGGGACGGTCGACCGTGACGGTCGACCGGGTCTGAGAGCTCTGCTCTCTGTTTGTTTGGGTCGACCGGGCGGTCGACCGCTGCAGAGAGTTCTGCTCTCTGTTTGTTTCGGTCGACCGGGCCGGTCGACCGCTGTTGCCCAACGGTCATATTTCTGACCGTTGGCGGTCGACCGGGCCGGTCGACCGTTGCCTGTCAGAGCTGCCAGCTCAGCTCTAACGGCTAGTTTTGTATTGGGCCTATATAAACCCCATCTCTTTGGGTTTTTGGCTAAGGTTTTCAAGAAGAAAAATTTTAGTGTTTCTCTAGTGATTAAACAAGTTTTCAAAATAGTTTTTGTGCTAAAAAGATTTCATCTTTATTGTTTTTGGGTTTTTGGAAAATCAAAGAAAACTAGGGTTTTGGGATATTGATTTGATCTTTAATTTCTATCATATACAAGAGATTTTTCAAGTAGTTTTTCTTTGTTGCTTGTTTCCAAAAATACCTAGTTTCCACACTTGAGCTATCACCTATCCTAATCTATTTAGGATCTTGTTTTTGTGGAAAAGAAAAGAGAAAAGAAAAGAGAGATTGAGTTTGTGGTTTTTGGAACCACTTGTTGTAAACACCCTTATTCTTGTTGTATCCCTCTTAGGTAGAGGTGATCGGGTGATTGGTTTGCTTCCTCTAGAGAGAGGTGGAGTTTGGTTGTAAACCCTCTTCGGTAGAGGTGTTGGTTGTTGTTGTTGTATTTGGCTACGGGCCTACCCCTCGGTTGTGAGGTGGTTGTTTGAGAGAGGAGTTAGGTACTCCATTGTTGTACAAATCCTTCTCGGTGAAGGTTCCCTCGGTGGGAGTCCTCGGTGGACGGTATAGTGGATTGGAAATCCTACACGGTGGTGTAGGCGGGGATGTAGAGCAAGGGTGCTCGAACCTCGAAACATATCTTTGTGTTTGCGTTTGATCCACTTGTCACTAAACTCTCTCTCTTTACATTTGTGCAAAGCATCATACTTCATTCATATCATATTTGCTTGTGTTGAGCATAATTCATCTTGTCATATCATATTTATTTGCTTGTGTTGTGCCTTGCATAATCCATATTGCTATATCCTTGATTGCTTGGCTTGATTGTGTGTGCACATTGCTTGGATTGCTTGTGTGTGTGCCCAACTTATACTCATCCAACAAGAGCTTCACATAGCGCCTCAACCCATTTCAAGGGGAATCAAGGGGAGTTAGTCCAGAGCCTCGCAAGGGGAATTCGGCTACACTTGTTGTATTGTATTAGTTTGTGCATAATTTGCATTAGCTTCCGCATTTAGCGCACTTAGTTTTGCATTAAGCTTTAGATTAGCACTAACACCTATTCACCCCCCTCTAGGTGTTTTTCAATTTCAAATCAATCAATAAAAGATATATACGATATACTTTCATGAAGAGGAAGACGCTAAGTTAACTTCCCTATATATATGCATTACATGAAGAAGGGATAACAAGCCCTAACTCACATAACGCATAATATGCAATGCATAAGAGGAGATGTGAAGTTCCCCCTACACACGTGTACCGCATAAAGAAGAGTTGTCAAGCTCCTCAATATAAGATACACTCAACATGAATCTATATGTAGAAGAGATGCTAAGCTCTCCTTGCATATAGGCAATATAAATCAAAACATTTTTAAAATTTCTTATTAAAACAAAATTTTGAATTTTCTCAATAAAATAAATTTTGAGATATCATAGTAAATCAAATTTTAAGATACCAATTGTAAATAAACATTAAAAATTTTGAATTTTAATTGTAATTGAAACATTTTATCAATTAAAATTTTGATACCAATGAAGGAAAGTATTTTATATTTTTATACCAATATAAATTTTCATGGATACCAATGAAATAAATAGATCAATAGATACCAATTCAAACATATTGTACATTTTGATATCAATAAAAACACTAATTGTAAAAAAAATACCAATTGAAGATAATGCATAAGCTTATAAAAAAAAATATCAATTGAGAAATCAATTGAAAATTACGATTTGAATTAAGCTTAGCATAAACATACTTTGTGCTTTAAACATGTAAATATCTTGAAAATCAAGCACAAACAAATCATATATATTTATGAAAGAGAATACCAATAGAAATTGATATTATTTGAAATGAAGCTACATATATAGAAAACAAAATATGAGTATATACAAAATAAATATCAATTGAGATACCAATTAAAAATAACAATGTAAATCAAGTATATAACTCATAATTACCACCCTTTTATGCACAAGATAAGGTTTTTCAATAAAGCTTACAAGGCATACTCGCCCATCTGTCCTCCCTTAAACGGGGTTGGTAGGAGTTTTTCAAAATAGGTGTTTGAAAATATTTTAGTATAGTGAAAACACTACCAAATGAAGAATACATAACTAGTTAAAATAATTTTTGAAAAACTAGTTAAAGATCCTTAAAAAATATGAAACCAAATCATATGTATATCATGAAGCATACTAAATACATAAAGTTTGACACTCGAAATCTATAAGGCTCATAAAGACTCGTGAAAACATAGTCATGAGAAAACAAATTAAATATGAGTGTACAAACAACATGTGAATAGTATATTCATGAAAATTAATCACTAAAGCTCAAACACACATGAATATCATTTTATCAAACAAATCATGAAAATTCATTTTTCATTTAAACATAACTTATAGGTATATGTATGATTTATCCAAAACTAACAATATGCATACATATCCCAAACATAAAAGAGTCTATGATATAATTTGCATGAAGGCAAGAGACTCAAGGGGTATACATGTATATTTATTAGATTTGAATAGAAATGCATATACATGAAGTAAAACATGAAAATAGGCAAAATAAGTGTAAATGAAAAAATCATCAAAACTAGGTTATACATGTGCATATAGTGAGTATACATGAACAATGAAGTACAAACGTATATGAATTAAATGTTGCTCACTACTTGTACACGTATATATCAAAGTTTTGACAAAAACTACATTTAAACCAGTATTTACCACATGAAGCACAAAACAAATAAAACATGAAAATTTTAACAAACACTAAAACATACTAAAGATCATCAATCATAAATGCATGTGAACTAAACTAGGAGTTTTAGAGATAGTTACCAACACATGAACTACACTCTAATTCTCCAAAACATGGTGGTTGTCCCACCAAACCACCTTGATAGCGGTGCATCAAATGTGTGTCCATCAAGCCCATGTGCATCCACCATCCAACTCTCTCACGTCGTGTGAAAGCCGGCACCTACATCAAATACACAAGGTGAGAATTTTGGTACCCATTTTCTTTTGAGTCCATGAGGGTTAGCATTATAAGGAACCCAAATATTTTTATTAGCAAAATTTGAAGATTTTATTCTATCATAATAAAATCTTGCTAAATGGCCTTTGCGGCCACAATGTGTACACTTGTACACTCTAGGATGCATATGTGTATAAGTGTGATCATGACGTGCAAAGTGTGCATATGCATGTTGTGGGTGTTGTGCATGAACATGGGGAACTTCTTTCTTTTATAACAAAGATTCCAATCTTTTATGATTAAATGCACAATTGCTCAAAGTTGAGCTCAAACAATCTATTTTATTTTTCAAAAATTTAATTTCATTTTTATCAATGTTGTGGCATGAAGAGCATGATCAACAATCTTTTTCTTTTTAGAAATATTTACTTTTTCTTTTTCAACAATTTTTCTTTTCAAGGAAGTATTTTCATTTAAAGCAATCTCCTTTTATTTTTCCACCAAAACAATTTTATTTTTCAAATAGTGTTTCCTTCACAAAGATCAATCAATTTAGAAAGTAAGGAACATTTTCATTTTTCAAAATTTTATTTTCTTTTTCAAAGCATGCAACTTTATTTTTAAAAGAATCATTTTCTTTTAACATGCAATCAAATTTCTTTTTCATTTTCTTATTATCCTTTTTAATCATGTCATATTTTTCTAAGAGTTGTTGACAAAATGATGCTAGTTCATTATAAGGCATATCAACATCCTCATCTACCTCGGATTCGGTAGTTACCTCAAGGGGGTTATCCCCTTGACCATGTAGCACACGTTGGAAGCGTCACTTCCAACATCCGAGTCGCTCCCCGCATAATATTGTTCTTATTCGCCAAGGGAGAGTATGTATTCCAAACTACAAAAGCCGAATCAAGATTCGCAACCCTAGATAAATAATCATCATTTAGGGTAGATCTTAAAGCATGTAGGGCTTTTGCATTAGCCTCAATATTTTTGACATTTAAACAATAAGAATCTCTAATAGTAGCAAAATAAATATGAATGCCTAGGGCTTTGAGGTATAAGGACATCTTAACCTTCCAAGTTTGGATGTTAAGAATGTCAAAAGTGGGAGGTGACATGAAATCCATGGTGTATGTACAAATATTGTGATTAGCTATAAATGAGGATATTTAAACTCTAGGTTGTAAGACCCAAATCAAGAGCACTTGGCTCTGATACCAATTGTAATCACCTAGAGGGGGGTGAATAGGTGATTAGCTAATCTAATGGTCAATTAATGCGGAATTAAAACTTATTTAATGTAAACTAAAACTTCTTAAACTAAACACCACGTATAACACAAGAGTGTAGCCGGATTCCCCGTGAAGGGCTCTGGACTAACTCCTCAAGATTCCTCTAAATAAGAGTTAAGGTGCCGCGTTGGCTCTCTTGGTTGAATACAAGTGTTAGCAAACAATCCCCAAGCATATAACAATGTGAGCACAAATATATATCTAGCATATAAAGATGAAAGCAATATAAGCATGCAAGATATAAACAAGTAAGAGATAGAGAGAGCAATCGCAAACACGGGAGATTTGTTTCGAGGTTCGAGCACACTTGCTCTACGTCCTCGCCTTCAACACTTGAAGGATTTCCACTATAAACCGATCCCACTGGATCATTCGGTGCCGCAACACCTACAAGGCGAGTTCACACTTGAACTCCTTGAACTCTCTAGTCCCTTCACTTGTTCCTGCAAGAGCACACCGCAAGCCCACTAGCTCGCCGAGGTCGCACCTCAAACACCGAGTTCACAGTAGAACCCGAAACAACGCGAACGCACACGTCCGCCTCCTCAAAGTACAAGAAAAGAACTCTTGGTGATCTAAACACTTTGATCACCAATAAACACTCTCACAATAACACTCCTATAGGATGAATATGTCAATTGATAGCTCAAGTATTGTGTGAGAAAACTAGGATTGAAATTGTAGAGGAAAACACAAGAAAATCACTTTTGAAAAACTCTTGATAAACTCTCCTTTTGAATGGAAGTATTAGGCTCTTAAACAAGTGGAGATAAACACCTAATAGAGTTGGAAAAATTAGCTCAAAACCCACTTCAAAATCTTGTTGAAAACAGTCCCCCAAAGCCCCCTTTAAATAGGCTCCAAAAACTAGCCGTTGGGAGTCAGGATGACCTGTCGGTCGACCGCCCGTTGACCGGCTAACGGTCAGATTTCTTACCGTTGAGCCAGCGGTCGACTGGCCGGTCGACCGTGGTAAGGATACAGAGAGCTGAGCTCTCTGTCGGTCGACCGCCCGGTCGACCGGGCCGTTTCCAGAGAGCAGATACTCTCTGGCGGTGGACCGTGCGGTCGACCGGCCCATCCTATGCACGTCTATGCACGTCGGTCGACCGTTCCGGTCGACCGGCTCCTAGTCCGGTCGACCGCCAGACCTGGCAGGCCATTTTCAGGATTTAAAATTTGAGTTTTTTATTTAAAATAAAATCCCATAAATTCACAAAAAATCTACAAAAATAGGTTCAATATTATACTTTGATAAAAAAAACATGTTTGAGTAAAATCAAGATATGTTACAAACATTTTGAACTATTTTTGTAACTTAGAAATTTTGGCTAAAAACAAAATCTGTATTTTTCAAATTGGTTTTTGAAAACTTATTTTTTCAAAACTTCTCCAAATACAAAAACAAAATATTTTAAACACTTTTAAACCATAGAGTGTATGGAAATGATCCACTACACATAAAAGATGAAATATCTATGTTTTTGACAATAAGCACTAAACATGGTTTTGGTTAAAGACATGTGTACTTTGAATTCCAAAAACCAAACCGGTATTTTGTCAAAATGAAAAGTCTTTTCCAAAATGAAAATTCTTTTATGAAAACTTATCTAAATCAAGAGTATGTGTGTATATGGTATACTTGAGCAATCCACCAACTATTCTATCATTTACATCTTAACTAAAAATAAAATCTTAACTAAAACTAACCTAGACACAAGTTTTGATCTTGAAGGTCTTCACTTGAAGTCATCTCATCTTCTTGACCTGGTCCAAACTTGATCCGAAGAGCTAGACTCTTCTTGAGTACTTGATGTGGTCTTGATGCATAGGCTCTTGAATCAAACCGTGTTAGCTTCAAAACTTGACTTTAAATCCTTTGTTGAAGCTACACACCTACTAAGATCTTGATCATAAATCTGAGACTAATTAAACACAAGATCATTAGTACTATAACTACATGAGTTGATTATCATCAAAACTAGAGTGATGGGCCTTTGGGCCAACATTCACATGGTGATTCAAGAGCTCGAACGTCAAAGTTCACATCTAGCACTCGTTGGAGTCAAGCTCGGGAAATCGCGTTTGGATCGAGTCAACTTGGAGATGGCGTTCTACAAGAAGGCTTCGATTTGTTTAGTTTAAGATTTAGTTTAGATCCATTGTAAAGATTAGATAGTGTGGTATGCTCAAGTTCACAACACACACACTTGTTTTAAGTTTCATGTTTATTGGTTTTTGTTTTCGGTTTAACCGATCTTGGTTTTCATGAATAGATAGAATCAAAACAAGTTTACATGGTTTAATATATATTAGATTTTATCTATATACATATATGCTTTAGAAAAACTTATTTTGATACACTATTCATGTGTTTGGAGTTTTGTATTTAGAGAAAACTTATTTTTGGATTTAATGTACAAAACATAGATATAATACCTTTCATGTATATTGTATTCTATCCATATACTATATGCTTCAAAGTTGTTTAAATATCATGTTTTTGTATTTACATGAGTTTTAGAAAAATCGGATTTTCATTTCAAAAATCTTAGTTTTAATACAGAATTTGGTTTAAGGCAAATTTTCTATCACACAAAAATGGTTCAAATAGTTTGAAAAATGTGTTGAATTTTTATCACTCATATTTGTAGTTCAAAGATAATACAAGAACTGATTTTTGTGGAATTTATGTGATTTTATGGGATTTAATTGAAGTTAAAAAGATTAGTTTATAAATCTTGAAATTTTCCCTGCCAAGCTCTGTCCGTCGACCGGGACGGTCGACCGATGTGCACAAGACGTGCACAAAGGCCAAGTGACCGTGCGGGTCGACCGACTGAAGTCACCCCACTCTCGGGTGGGGCCGGTCGACTGGGCAATCGACCTTTCACTTTGGCCCGGTCGACCGGGCGGTCGACTGGCCAGAGAGCAGTTGCTCTCCAGATCTGGCACGATCGACCGGGCGGTCAATCGGAGGGCTCAACGGTCAAATTTTTGACTGTTGGCCGGTCGACCGGAAGGGCAAACTGGCCCTTTTCAGCTGTCAACGGGCAGATTTCCATAAGGGCTATTTATACCCCATTTGAGTTGGTTTTTCAATAAGAATTTCAAGAGCCAAAATTTCTCATATTCTCAAGTGTTTAATACAAGTTTTCAAAAGAGTTTTTAAGCCTAAAGATTTCATCTTTATTTTGTTTTAAAGGGTTGGAAAATTCAAAGAAAAAGAAAGTCTTTGGTATTATTTTTTATCTTCATTTTTATATCAATTCTAGAAGTTTTCCCAAGAGTTTTTTCTTTGTGATTTTGATTTCCAAACTCTTTATTTCTCACACTTGAGCTTATCGTTCTATCCTATCTATAGGATCTTTGTTTTAGTGAGAAAACTGGTTTGTGGTCTTTGACATCACCAAGTTGTAAACCCTCCTTCATTTGTGTTAATATCCCTCTTAGTGAAGAGGTGATTATTGGAGTGGTGGCTTTGTGCCTATCCCACATTTGTGAGGTGATTATTGTTTGAGTGGCTTTGTGCCTATCCCTCATTTGTGAGGTTGATCTTTGTTTGGCTTTGGGCCTTGCCTCTAAGTGTAGAGGTTGTATTTATTGGAGAGAGGAGTTGTGTACTTCCAATTGTAATTGCCCCAAATCCTCAGTGGAGATTCCCTGTGTGGGAAGTCCTGTGTGGACAAGTTAGTAGAAATCCTACTGTGTGAAGGTGGGGACGTAGAGCTATGTGATCTACCTCGAAACATATCTCGATGTTTGCGTTTGATCCACTTTCTCTAACTCTCTCTCTTATATTATGCCTTGCATCATTCATATTGCTCATTCATATTTATATGTTGGTTGTGTTTGTTTGTGTGTCTTACTTGTGTTTAACCAAGAGAGCTTCATATAGCACCTCAACTCTTATTCAGAGGAATTCAGAGGAGTTAGTCCAGAGCCCTTCACTGGGGATTCGGCTACACTCTTTGGTTACACTAAGTGTGTTGCATTAAGTTTTTAATTTTCGCATTATTGTTCATAGATTAGCCGTACACCTATTCACCCCCCTCTAGGTGTACTTTCAATTGGTATCAGAGCCTACGCTCCTGATATTAGGTTTAACCACCTAGGAGTATGATCTTAGTTTTGCTAACTATCATTTGCATTTGCACACATATTGTTAGCACTCATGGATATCCCTCCCATGTTTGATATCTCTAAAATTGATATATGGAAGGTTATGATGAGTTGCCATTTAAAAGCCATAAGTTATAAAGTTTACCTTGTTATTACCAAGGAATCCTACCTTAGTAATAGCAAGCATATAGAGGCCAATGCACTAGCCCTAAAAGCACTTAGAGCATCTCTTAGTAAAGAATATTTAAATATAGTTTCTCATTGTGATTCCGCCTTTGCAGTGTGAAACATTTTGACATCTCCCGAGCTACAAACGCAAATCAATTAGAAGGGAAAATATAGCGGAGAAGAATCCGAACATCATTGCTTCATGGTCCAAGAGAATGACTCCCTTGAGGTACATTCAGATACTCAACCAGATAGTGCTAGTTCTTCTTGTGATGATTATGTTGATTCTGATGCTTTGAATGAAGAGCTATCTATTGTTTGTGAGAATCTCTTTGAAACATAGAAAGTTTTGAAAAAGAAAACTTTTAACTTAACTAAAGAAAATAAAGAGTTTTTTCAAAACTTGATTTGACTTTGCAAGAGAGGGATGAGATTTCAAGTGAATGTGACTCACTTAAATCCCAACTTGAACTTGCCCTTAATGAAAACAAAATTTTGAGAAGTAAAAATGATTGTGAAAATGTTTTAAAGAAAAATGAGGCTTTATCTTCAAAAGTTGATTTTGTTGTAAAAGAAAATGAATCTTTAAAAATGACAATATTTTCTATTTCAAAGGAATTGGATTTGGCTTCTAAGAAGAACATTTCTTTGAAAAATGATATTGATTCTCATGTTTGCCATGCTAGTGTAGCTTCATCATCTAGCTCATCTATTGCGTGCTCCACTTTATCTTCTAGTATTAAAAATGATATAAATATTTTGAAGAAAAGTGTTGAATGTTTGGGCTCCACTTTGAGCCATTGTGCCATGAACCATACACGTTTGGAATCCATGTTTCGCAAGAAACAAATTCCATCTATGCATGCACACAAACCACGACATACACATGCATCTCACGTTCACAACCATCACACAATGTATGCTCATGTGTACACTTGTACACATTGTGGACGTAAGGGCCACCTTGCTAAATTTTGTTATGATAGGATGCATGATTCAAATTTAGTAAATAAATTTGTTTGGGTTAGGAAAGGTGCTAACCCCAATGGACCCAAAAGAGTATGGTACCAAAGACTACTCCTATTTTATTTGATGTAGGTGTGGGCTCTCACATGACGTGAGATTGATGATGCCTTGAGGTGGATGCGTTCCGAGCTTAAAGAGGACTATTTGGATGCATCACTTTCAAGGGGAGTTTGGTGGGAGGACCACCTTGGTTTGGAGACATAGAGATGTACCCTCATGATTTTTGGTAACGATCTCTAACTCCCATTTATGTTTACATGCTTTTCATATTGTTGATTTTTACCATATCTTGTTTCATGATTAGTATGTTAAATGTCATGATTATTACACTTGTGATATGCATGATTAGTATTTGAGATCACCCATGTTTAATATGGACTTATATCTTTGTGTTCTCACATTTGTTTTAGCTATTGTGTATATCATAGACCTATGCATGTGCATTTACATAATGATCATATGTATGTTTATAAGTTTTGTTTTGATTTCTATTTTTCATGTTTTGATTACATGTTTAGACGTTAGTTTTCATTAAAACATAGATATATACTTGTACAACTAGTGAGCCACAAATAGATTATTATATGTTTGTACTTGATTGCTCATTTGTACTTATTAGATTACTAGTATAGCCTTGTTTTGATGATTCATACATTTTGACTTGTATTCCCATTTTGTACATGTTTTTCATGTTTATGTTAAACTTCATGTATATGTCCATTTTGTCTAAACTATTAGTTATACATATACATCCTTGAGCCACTTGCCTTCATGCATATACTTTTGTAGACTCGTTTATATTTGGATATGTATGTATACTCTAGTTTGTACAGAACATACATATGCCTTGAAGATTAAATTATTTTGATGATTTTCATGTTTTAAGGAATTTCACATTGAGCTTGATTGCCTATTTTCATGATGATATGTTTCACATAACTCTTATACACTCACTTTACTTAATATTTTCTCGTGATTTTGTTTCATGACTATGATATGTGCCTTATAGATTTTGAGTATTGATGATCGTGTGACTTACATGTGTTTCATGAAATATATTTTTTTTTTATTCCTTACTTGAAGATTTCGTACTAGTGTACAATTTTATCATATAACTAGTTGCAGTATTCTTCATTTGGTAGAGTTTTCAAACGTGTTATATTATTTTCAAACGTGTTATATTATTTTCAAACTTATTTTTGAAAACCCCAACCCTTCTAAGGGCGGCTGGTTGGGCGACCATGCCTTGTATACTCATTATTGAAAATCTATTTAAAACATGTGTATAAAATGGGTAGTAAGAAGTATGAGTTATACACTTGATCTTATTTTATTTTCAATTGATATCATTGTATCTTTTCAATTGGTATCACTATTGACATACTTTTTGTATACTCATATAATTTTTTTATATATGTATGCTTAAACTTCAAATAGTATCAATTTTGATTGGTATTCATTTTTCATACATATATATGTATTTTATTTGTCCTTAGTATATCTCTATATCTTTGAGCACAAATTTTGGGTATGCTAAGCTTGATTCCTTAAATGACTATTATATGTCGATTGATTATTTTTCAATTGGTATCTTATACAAGCTTATGCATCATTTTATTTGGTATTTCATAAAGGGGGAGAAAATTTATATTTCACCTTTCAATTGGTTTTGTTTACCTTTGGTATTTTACTCCCACACTTTATGTTGAAAATGATTGAAAAATGATATTGATTTTTTAATTTGGTATCATACGCTCCTAATGAAAATTATTTTCAATTGGTATATGTTTCATTTTCAATATTGGTATCAAACACATTAAATTGATATTATTCTCTATTTGGTATCTCTATTGTAAAATGAGTTTAGTGTTTAACCAAAAAGATTAGTGTATGTACCAAAAAGATTAGTGTATGTTTTTCAAATTGGTATCAAAAGTGTAAAATATTTTCAATTGGTACTAATTTTTACAATTGGTATCAAGATTACCTATATGTTTACATCTTTAAATTGATATCAAAAATTTTTGGTTAGTTTCTTCAAAATGTTTTATTTATTTTACTTGGTATCATGATGCACTAAATTGATATATTTTTTTCAATTGGTATCATAATGTTTTGATTTGATTTCACCCCTTGAGGTTTTTTGTTTTGGACAAAAAGGGGGAGAACATTGTTTTATTGTTTACTTTAACCCCTTTATTGATGATTGACAGAAAGGGGGAGAAGTATTTTAGTATATATGCATGTTTATAAAAACATTTGTTTTATGTTTTTTGATATTGGTATCAAGAGCATGGATAGTATCAAGAACAATATTTTGTTGTTTTGTTTTGTTGGTACCAAGAACTTTTTTTAAAATTTTTATTGTTGGTATCAAGAGCTTTTATTGATTATCTTTCAATTGAAATTTATACTTGGTATCAAGAGCAATTATTTAAGAACATGTTTATTTTAAGTTTATATTTTCAATTGGTATTTAAGAACATGTTTATTTTAAAAAGAGGGAGACGCAATTTATTTTAAAATTTTGGTATCAAAAGCATGTTTATTTCATTGTTTTATGCATATTTATGCATATTCATGTTTAACATTCAATGCATATCTTTATAGTTTATTGTTATGCATGAGTTAAGGGGGAGCTTCTTTGAAGCTTAACTTTAATCCATGCATATATAACTCCATGAGTTTTGTCATTATCAAAAAGGGGGAGATTGTTGGCCCAGAGGCCTTCCACTCTAGTTTTGATGATGATTAACTATGTAGTTATAGTTTACTAATAATCTTATGATATTTAGTTTCAGATATTTAACCAAGATATTAGTAGGTGATTAGCTTCAACAAAGGTGTTTTGGAGCTTTCACATGGTGATTCAAGAGCTCAATCGTCAAAGTTCACATCTAGCACTCGTTGGAGTCAAGCTCGAGGAATCGCGTTTGGATCGAGTCAACTTGGAGACAGCGTTCTACAAGAAGGCTTCGGTTTGTTTAGTTTAAGATTTAGTTTAGATCCATTGTAAAGATTAGATAGCGTGGTATGCTCAAGTTCACAACACACACACTTTTTTTAAGTTTCATGTTTATTGGTTTTGGTTTTCGATTTAACCGATCTTGGTTTTCATGAATAGATAGAATCAAAATAAGTTTACATGGTTTAATGTATATTAGATTTGATCTATATACATATATGTTTTATCTATTTAGAAAAACTCATTTTGATACATTATTCATGTATTTGGAGTTTTGTATTTAAACAAAACTTATTTTTAGATTTAATGTCAAAAACATAGATATAATACCTTTCATGCATATTGGATTCTATTCATATACTATATGCTTTAAAGTTGTTTAAATATCATGTTTTTGTATTTACATGAGTTTTGGAAAAATCGGATTTTCATTTCAAAAATCTTAGTTTTAATACAGAATTTGGTTTAAGACAAATTTTCTATCACACAAAAATGGTTCAAATATTTTGAAAAATGTGTTGAATTTTTGTCACACATATTTGTAGTTCAAAGATAATACAAGAACTGATTTTTGTGAAATTTGAAATCACCTAGAGGGGGGGTGAATAGGTGATAATGCTAATCAATGCACAAATGAAAAAGTTGTGATGCAACGATCACCCAAAACAAGACTAGAAGCCGAATACCCCGTGAAGGGCTCTGAACTCCTTCCTCGTGATTCCTCTAGATAAGAGTTTGAGGTGCGTATTGCAATCTTATTGTGTGAGTATTGATCGACAATATGAATATGAAACAAGTAAATATTGCAATAAATATAAAGTAAGGAATTAAAGCAAGTAAACCAATCGCAAACACAGAGAATTTTTCTGAGGTTCGAGCACCCAGCTCTACGTCCCCGCCTTCACCCAGAAGGATTTCTAACCACTATAACTTCACAAAGAGTTACAACCACACCGGAGTACCCAACTCCTCAATCACAAATACAAGTATCTCTTGGTGATCAAAAGACCACAAACCCTCTTATGAAAAATCTTTTTCCCTTATAAAAACCCTAGGGAACAATGTGTAGGATTGAAGCTCAAGTATTTTAAGTGAAAAAGAAAATGATTTTGTAGAGAGTTTTGAATCAAAAACTTCAGAAAAGAGAGATTTTGCAGCACAAAAACAGAGAATGAAAACTTCTTTTGAGATCTTTAAACTTAAATATTTTTGCCAATGCTTGTTATATAAACCTTAACCCTAATTAACCCTATTTATAGGATAGAGCTAGGGATTAAAGAGTAAACTAATACAATAAGTAATTAGGAAATATTTGACCTAGAAACCAGCCCCTAAACTCGTTTAGAGACAAAATAACTGATTTAAAATGTGTTAAAAATTATAGCCGTTAAGGCTGAAATACAGCCTCGGTCGACCGGCCGGTCGACCGGGTTTTCAAAAAAATAAAGACGTTGCGGCCCACGGTCGACCGCCCGGTCGAGCGAAACAAACAGAGAGTTGATGACTTTCAGTCGGCCGAAGGTCGGTCAACCGAAATGGGGTCCGGTCGACCGCCCAGTCGACCGGGAAACGTGCACACATGCACGCACCCAACGGTCAGAATCCCGGTCGACCGATCGGTCGACCGATCTGACCTAAAACAGAGACGGTCGACCGCCGCAGGCCAAAAGCTGAATTTTGGAAAAGGATTTGAAGAGATTTTGATAGTTTTCAAAAAGTTTTTGATTAAGACTAGGTATAATAAATAAAATGAAGTTTGTGAGTAATACAATATATTTAAAAATATTTTGTGTATATATATAGGAGAAATTTCTTTTAGATAGGACATGTGCATAAAAACTAGTGTGTAGGAAATTTGAGTAGGAATTTTGAGCTTCAAACCTATTCACTTGTTCTTTAACAAACTATAAAACTAAAAAAACAAAACTAATGAAGTCTCTGAGCCAAAATGAAGTCCTGAGCCATGTAATGCCATGCTAGAGCCTTCTCTTCTATGAACACTTCCTCTTGTGCCATTTGCCCTATTATCACCATAATCTTTGAAAACCTTGCAATAGCTAAGCATTGACCATCATAAATGGTACTATCCTGAAACTCATCTTAAACAAACTTATTAGTACTATATAGCTTCTATGTGTTTTGTTATCATCAAAATTTAAACAAATGGAGAGTGTAACCTTTTGGGCCAACAGAATTTATGTGATTTTATAGGATTTAATAGAAGTTAAAAAGACTAGTTTTTAAATCCTGAAATTTTTCCTGCCAGGCTCTGGCAGTCGACCAGGACGGTCAACCGGACTAGTGGTCGGTCGACCAGACCGGTTGACCGATGTGCACAAGACGTGCACAAAGGCCAAGTGATTTGGCCGGTCGACCATGCGGTCGACCGACTGAAGTCACCCCACTCTCGGGTGGGGCCGGTCGACCGGGCGGTCGACCGTTCACTTTGGCCCGGTTGACCGGCGGTCGACCGACCAGAGAGCAGTTGCTCTCTGGATCTGGCACGGTCGATCGGAGGGCTCAACGGTCAAATTTTTGACCGTTGGCCGGTCGACCGGCTGGTTGACCGGAAGGGCAAACTGGCCCTTTTCAGCTGCTAACGGCCAGATTTCCAAATGGGCTATTTATACCCCATTTGAGTTGGTTTTTCAACAAGAATTTCAAGAGCCAAAATTTCTCATATTCTCAAGTGTTTAATACAAGTTTTCAAAAGAGTTTTTAAGCATAAAGATTTCATCTTTATTTTGTTTTAAAGGGTTGAAAAATTCAAAGAAAAAGAAAATCTTTGGGATTGTTTTTTATCTTCATTTTTATATCAATTCTAGAAGTTTTTCCAAGAGTTTTTCTTTGTGATTTTGATTTCCTAACTCTTTATTTCTCATACTTGAGCTTATCATTCTATCCTATCTATAGGATCTTTGTTTTAGTGAGAAAATTGGTTTGTGGTCTTTGAGATCACCAAGTTGTAAACCCTCCTTCATTTGTGTTGATATCCCTCTTAGTGAAGAGGTGATTATTGGAGTGGTGGCTTTGTGCCTATCCCTCATTTGTGAGGTGATTATTGTTTGAGTGGCTTTGTGCCTATCCCTCATTTGTGAGGTTGATCTTTGTCTGGCTTTGTGCCTTGCCTCTAAGTGTATAGGTTGTATTTGTTGGAGAGAGGAGTTATGTACTCTAAATTGTAATTGCCCCAAATCCTCAGTGGAGGTTCCCTGTGTGGGAAGTCTTGTGTAGACGAGTTAGTGAAAATCCTTCTGTGTGAAGGCGGGGACGTAGAGCTGTGTGCTCGAACCTTGAAACATATCTTGGTGTTTGCGTTTGATTCACTTTCTCTAACTCTCTCTCTTATATTATGCCTTGCATCATTCATATTGCTCATTCATATTTATATGCTTGGTTGTGTTTGTTTGTGTGCCTCACTTGTATTTAACTAAGAGAGCTTCATATAGCACCTCAACTCTTATTCAGTGGAATTCAGAGGAGTTAGTCCAGAGCCCTTCACCGACAATTCGGCTACACTCTTTGGTTACACTATGTGTGTTGCATTAAGTTTTTAATTTTCGCATTATTGTTCATAGATTAGCCGTACACCTATTCACCCCCCTCTAGGTGTACTTTCAGTGTTGATGCAAAAATCAGAAATAAAAAAAGAATATTTACCTCTATTGTTTGAATCATACTAAAAACTTACCTCAATATGAAGTAAAGCGAAGTAATAGAAAAGAATAAAGGAAAGTAAGGCTTCGACGAGATCGAGCACAATGAAGAAAACTGGGAAACCTCCATTGATTGTCACCTTCAATATAAGTTTCTTAAAGAAAAGATTACAATAGTGTCACTCTACAAAGACTCTTCCTCTCTTTTAATCATGAAACTCTCTCTAACCTAAGCTTAAAGAAAAATAAAAAATTACATTGAAGAAGAAAAGAAAAGCTAAACTAAATCTCTCTGTGGAGTGGTGTCCTTTCTGCCTTCGAGGTACGAGGGTATTTATAGAAGAAAACCAGAGGGATAGAACGCGTATGAAGATAGGAAGAGCTGTATATTTTTGAATTTAAATTTTTCCCTTATCTCCAAACTTGATTTGATTTATTCAGAAATTCAATTCTAATCTACAGCTTGTTGGCGTGTTGATTGCTGAATATCACTTATCAAATGATAGAATTGGAACGGGTGATCAACAGAAGAATTGTAGCCCTTTAAGTTTTATTTATGTAGCATTTTGAATCATTAGATTTGAGTTTTGGTAGTGAATGTTATGATTAAAATGCAAAACTGTATCCAGCCTAAATTCGAATTTAAGTTGCTTCATCTAATCCGTTGATCTTCTCTCTATCCATTTATCCTCTTTGATTTTCGGTTTGTCTTCTAGAATTGATAAGATATACATTTATCTTTAGCAAAACTGATAGAATTTTTAAACAATTCATTTTTTCTTGAAATTAGATGACATTATCTTATCTGATATATCCACTTTTCAGATAAGATATCTTATAGAACCTTTGAATTTGAATCAATCCCCTTTCTTTTAAACTTTTGAATTTAATTGGATAAATTTCATGATTATCTTCTCCCTATTATACCCTGCATGAATTAGGAAATTAAGACAAATTATTCGTAATATTCATTGCAGAATATATGTAGGAATATAATAATATTTATGCGATATGTGTCCAAATACCCCCACACTTATCTTTTGCTCATCTTGGAGCAAAACAAAGAGAAAAGAAAAACTAAACTGACCAAACCTAACTTTCATAGAAATCACTGTTGCACTTAGCACATACAACAAGCCGTTAAATCTCTAGGTTACCCGTAGAGGACGAAGTTTGTCTCGTAAGGATTTTCAGTGGATTGCACCCACAAAATTCATGAAGAAAAAGAAATGAATTGTTAGTATTTTTTTGAAAACGCGTTTTGAAAGGAAAAAATATTTGAAGTATTAATGTAAATTTCAAGTAATATATAAGTCATAGGGTTATCAAAACTTAGTCATTCCTAAACTTAGTCTTTATTCAAAACTTGTTTTCAATCAAGGTAAGGATTAAAATTATATTTCTCATCTAGTCTATTATTTTACCCTAAGTCATATGCATCTTGTGACCACGAAAATTTGGCTCAGAATTCTTCAACTCTAAATCTTATGCCTTATTATTTTCTTTTTTTTTAAATTTAAGGTGGTAATATCCCTTAGCTCTATTAGGCTTTCTAATTCGCCCATGTAATGAGCCTTAGTCGGTGACTCCTAAGCCAGACGATTTTAAGGCACCGGGTGAGAAAACACCCTAAAGACTTAGCATGCGAGCAAACAAGGCCACAAAACTGAGGATTTTTATTTATATGAACAACTTTTAGGCGTGAATACTTATGCTTTATGAGGCACAAATACCCAGCTTAATCAGAGAATTTTTTTTGGATTCATATATATTTTATATAAGGCATAAGAATCTTTATTTTAGAACCCTAAGTGTGTAAGTGTATAAAGCATGCATATTTTATCAAGGTAAAAATTAAGACTAAATTATTTTTCCAATTTTTCTTTCTAACCAAAAAATCAAATAAATAATTTTATTTTGACTAAGTATAAGAAATCCTAATTATAATCCTCTTATTCCTTAAAATTAACTTAATTTTTTACAAAAATAAGTTAAAGTATTATTTTCCTTTTTAAAAAGTTTTAAAGAAAGATTTTTTTTTTAAATTAGTGAAGTTAGCATTTTAGTAAACCCTCCCCCACACCTAACTCATGCATTTGTCCTCAATGTATGAATGAAATGCAATAATACATGAAAAAGGAGAAAGAGAAGGAAAATTGTCACCTCATGGTGGTGGTTCCGATGGTGGTCACATTGGGCCAAGCGTTTCTATCCAATCTAGATACTGTGAATTTTAATGGAACCCTCTTTTTTTTCTCTTTCTTATTAGCATTTTTATACTCCCCAGTATGAATAGGATCGTGCAAGATCCTAGCATGAAATTTTTTTCGGTTATATGACCAATCTTGGGATATCATCACGGAGTCATATGTATCTAAAAATTGGTCCAACAGTGAAATATGGTTTTGTGGAATGGATGATTTGGGCTCAACAATGAAAGGAATAGGAACCAATACTGACTCGGGAATAAAACTCAAATCAAGTTTAGGTTCAAGAGTCAGAGTTGGTTCATGGGTTTGGTCCAAATCATAGAATTCAAGTTCACATTCATTTCCCAACAATGGAATGTGACAATCCAATATAGTTGGTTCATGTTCAAGCTTTACGGTGATAGGAATCAGTGTTGGCTTTGGAATTGGGTCAAAATTGGGTAAGAAAATCGGAGTCAGCATAGATTCAAAAAGTGAAACTAAATCACAACATTGAGAATCGGTATCACATTCATCTTTAAGTTCAATCTCGTTGAAATGAAAACTTGCTAATTTGTCAATGGGTTGATATTGATCAAGTTTAAAGTTTTGTGGTGAAATTGAATCTTGGTTAAAATCTCCAAGATACCATGATTCTTCATCGATATGGCTTGGAGAATCGGAATGGTCAAAAATGTATTAGGTTGAGTTTTCTCATTCCTATCATTAATTGTGTTGACCAAATGACTCACTTTTTCTTCTAGCCTATTGAGAGATTTGAGCCAATCCGTTTGGGATTGAATACAATCATTTTGGGACTGAATCATGAATTTCATATTCTTTTCTAAGTCAACAGGTTCTCCTTGTTGTGGTTGGACATGAAAATTAGAGTAAGGATCTTAGATTTTGGAATTGTTTGGGAGAATTGAGTCCCCTATGATTTGTACTTATCGTGTGGACTCAAGGAAGGCTTCAAAAGTCTTTTCTAAAGATGATTTCTCTTCTATAGGTTGGTCTTAGTATGGATTATATGAAACTGTTTGTTGGTAAGGTTATTGATAGTAAGACTCGGGGAAGTTATATGCCTATTGACTCGGAGAAGAGTGGTGATGATTGTCCCATTCTTGTTCATAGTACTGGGATTGGGACATATATTGATTCGCATAAGACAAATCTGACATACTTGGTTGGTTAGAGTTATGTAATGCCGGGTTGGTAATATCTGAATTGAAATAGGTTGGGGTGAAATATGGATTTGAGTTATAATCAAAATAATTGTAATTATAATCTATTTTCACAAGAACAAACAAAAACAAACAAATAAACAAACAAGAAAATAAAGAAAAATCTAGCCTATGTCAGGGTAGAGCTTAGACCTAGATGACTCCTAACTGTTGATTATCCACAGGAGGTATATTACGGAACCTGACCACAAGTTAATCAGCCAAATTGGGTTAAAACTGGTGGGAGGTATCCGCGCTTAAAAGCGACGGGCCTAATAATGCCAAACCACCAGCCTTCGGGGTTTCGCCCCTCAATCCCCAACCTTAGACACCGATTTGGCAAGAGTCAACTTCCAACAACTTCCCCCCTAGGTCAATTCCTATTTGAGTCTGAGATGTCCCTAGGGCCAACGTCTACTCAATTTTATGTAAGACTGGGTTAGTGAGTGAGGAAATGATTTTTGGGCTAAAGAAGGGTAATGACTTCCCCACCTTATCTTGTTTAAGGATACACCCTTAGTCTTTTTAGTGCAGTGTATAAGTATAAAGCAAAAGGTAACATTCAAGCAATATGAATCACTCAAAAAATATTTCTTAAACTTATGCAATGCACACATACCTTCGCTCCAGCACTCTTCAACAGTAATGTAAAGAAACGAAATAGACAGATGTCTTAAGATGCAAGAGTCTAAACGTTTTTTAGCATTTATAAAGCAATAAGTTACTGTAGATTAAAATATGTACAGAGTGAGTTAAACAGATAGAGTGAGTTAAACAGATAGACTAATAACTGCAGATAGCTAATCTCTGAAAAGCAACCTGCAAGAGACTACAGTTAGTAGTTCACCACAGTTGTGGGCTCTGTTGCTCTGCCTTCTTGAGCAGAGGCACAGAGTAGCAATATGTCCACTGCAGCTCCTAGTTTTCTGTAATTAGCCCTTGTACACCAAAATAAAGAAGAAAAAGGGATTAACTCGTTAAAGTAAATTAAAAAGAAAGAAAACTTACCGTCCCTCTCCGGCAACGGCACCAAAATTTTGATCGAGCCAAACCTGCACCAAAAAATACAGAAATTTAGAACAGTACTAGGTCCTCAATTCTACTGTGTAGCCTAGGGCTCACGGGTTATGATCCACAGGGAGGGACAGCGATGGAAGCGTTATGTAAGTTTCTTCTTTTAATTTACCAAAACTAGTTAATACTTATTTTCTTAGTTTGTAAAAAGAAAATAAAAATGTTAAGTTAAGAAGAAGATGGTAGAAGAAGAGATGCTGGTGGTGGTGTTTGTTTTAATTATAAAAGAAAAAGAAACAAAAAGAGATAAAGAAAAGTGTTGATACAAAAACCAGAAATAAAAAAAAGAATATTTACCTCTATTGTTTGAATCATACCAAAGATTTACCTCAATATGAAGTAAAGTAAAGTAATAGAAAAGAATAAAGGAAAGTAAGGCTTCGGCGAAATCGAGCACAATGAAAAAAAGGGGGAAACATCTATTGATTGTCACCTTCAACATAAGTTTCTTGAAGAAAAGATTACAATAGTGTCACTCTATAAAAACTCATCCTCTCTTTTAATCATGTAACTCTCTCTAACCTAAGGTATTGATTAGTCTACAATTCTGCATTATTATATCGCATTCCCCACCGATTTATGAATAAAATATCATTTCTAATTGCATTTTGGTCTACTTTGCAGATAAATCAAGAGTCCAATGGCCAAAGGGTAATAAGAGCTTAATTAAACCCATTTTTGGGTAATTAAATCCGTAATTCTTGGAGGCCAAGTAAGGGATCTTCTAGAAGATACATTGAACCTAGACCCTTGCGCACGTCAGATGAATATACGGATGAAAATACCCGAAACGGAGTATACCAAGAAGGTCCTAGAAGCAACGGGAACCACTCGCCAAAAACCAGGGACCAATAGCCGCGTTTCTGTGGCAATATGGTGGGGGCCACGCGTCCATCTTCGACGCGTGGCCCCGTCTCGTCTTCTAGAAGCCCCTTTTCTCCTATAAATCGCCCTGCAGAGGTCAGAACGCAGGCATTTTTAGATTTAGGCTAGGTTTTCTATCTTTAGTGTAATGTAGTGTAGGTGTTCTTCCTTTCTTTTATTTTATGTTTTCTTTTCTTTTTAGATCATGTATTAGGGCAGAGAGATTCAGAGAGAGAAAGAGAGAGATTGATGTAATAGATGGTGACAATCTATGTAAAGGTGCCTCCTTTCTTCTCCACTGTAATCTTCTCCATCTTCTACATGATGCTTAGCTAATTTCTTCTTCTCATGGTAATCTAACTACTAACCACTAACCATCTAATCGCTTACTTGATAATCCACATGAATCTAGTAGTCTCTACAAGGCCTTGCTCTTGCAAGAGCCATTGATGGCTCATGATGATGGATTCTAACATTCTAATATTTCTAATACCTAACCCACTAACTTGCTAACTTGCAATGCTAACTTTATTTCATGCTCACCTCTAATTAATTTTGATGATTTAATAGTAGCTTGCAACTTGTTATGTGGTATAGATGTGTTGTTTAAATGTAGAAGAACAATCTTATGGGCCATGCTCTATACCGTCTCTTGAAGCTAAGGATTAGTGATGGCCAAGGATTCATGTGAGACAACTATCACTAAAAGGTTAGCATGGTTAGTGGATCAATTGGTAGTTAGTAGCCATGAGTTTTCTTTTATCTTGCTTTAAAAAATTTGTTTTCACCGTCTTTTTTAATTCTGTTTTTCCATTTTTTTACCACAAGCTTCATCTTCTTTTCTATTTTGTTTTTCAAACCACTTCTCTTTTGTTTTCACATCGTCGTTTCATCACCCTTCTCCACCTATCACTTTCTTGATTCCTTTTCTTTTATTTTCTTTTTCCAATTCTTTAACAAAGAAGAACTTGTTAACAACCGACGTGAATAAAAATCGTTAATGCTTCTATCGCCTCCTGTCCCTGTGGATTCGACCCGTTGAGCCAATACTAAATGGAAGTATCAAGGGAATATTAGCACACATATGCTTTTTGATTGATTTCATAAAGACACGTTTTCGAGTGCTGGTTCCGTCCTGATCAAATTTTTGGTGCCGTTGCCGGGGATGAGAATGGATTTGATGTCATGTTTTTGTTAACATTTTCTTCTCGGTTTTGGTGTGCAGGTCAAAGTTTATAGGAACTTAATATTGCAGAACACCTATTACCATTATAGCTCCCTGCTCTTGAAAGCAGGGACCCAGCTTCCAAAGAACATCCGCGCAAATGCGACTATGGCCACGGGTCTGCGGTAGTTTTGTGGCTGAATTTTTTCTTATTTTGCTGGGATGCGTATATTGTAATAGCTAGTTGGTTAGTACTGCTACTTTCCTGCTTTGATTGCCTACACACTGCAATAAACTAAAGAACTAAAATACAGTATTTGAAAGCTTTTAAAACTGTTTAGACATTTGCTTTTAGGCACGTGTCAATTCAATTCCAATGTACTATATTTTTTTCTGTTTTTGTGATCTGGATTGAGGAGTACATATGGCATTGCATATGGCATAGGACAAACACGTGGGTGATTTACTTACTTTGTGTTATATTCTTGTCTATATTTGTCACGCCCCGCTTCCCAAAATACGGAATATGAGTACATGATGATGGCCAACAGATACTCATAAAGAGTGAAATCTCTTCCATGAGTACCTTAGGCTGTCAATAATAAGCAAGATAGCACACATATATGCACATACAACTAAGCACAGGGATAAAATCACATATATGAAAAACTGAATCATAAACAATATCACCCATTATATCTGAATAAAACAAGTCAAGAAGAAAACTGAACTCAGATGAGAACAGCGAAACCAGAATATGATCTACGAAAAACTCTCTATACCGGCATCTAGATCTAAATACTGAAAAAAATATAAAAGTCTGTCAGAAGCGGACTAGCAGGAGTACACGAAACAGGAAGGAGAGAATATGAAAATGTAGTAACAGTAAGTAGGACATAAGAACAATATGTTTGGAAATATCAAGAACTGAATGTAATTACAGTAACAGGAATAATCAGAAGATAGATCATGTACAATAAGACCGTTCATATATGGTGTGACATGTATATAATGAACATGAAATATCCTGGACAAGTATTGTCGTGTAGTATAATCACTAGAACATGAGATCACAAGATAAAACATCATGGTAGGTCCAGGAACATCACGTAGTCAGTATAATGCATGTCACATGAGTCTCAAGTGTCAGTATCTTGAAAATACATGTCAGGTACTAGATCACTGAAGACAATGAAGGATATAATGTAAGTGCATATGTCTAACATATTTTAATACCCTAACTAATGTAACTATCCTGTGTCCCATCCCATAGGATAACTGCATATCAAATAAGTGATGCGTTGTGGATCCTGATAGCATGGAGAAACAGTTCACCGTATTCAGGTATCATGTAACTGTAATAACAAGAGCGCGTATAAATAACAAGATCACGTGTGGTATACAAACCCACAAGGGGTCACCCTTCCAAGCACACCTCCCTGGATTTCCCCTGCTACAGTCTCCCCCAATAACCCCGACTTGATTAATTTTATTAACCAATGCAAATGTAAAATAGCGTATGACTCAGTGTATATGAACCAGAAGCAGTATCATCAGTGTCACATAGTGAACACAATGTGCACCAAGATCAAGGGATGATGTAGACAGTGACCTTATCAAGTGACAAATATATAGTTGTGCAAGTGATACCAGACACATGCAAAGTAGTGCAAGTAATGACAGTATCATGTAATCCAAAGGTCATAATAAGTCGATCTTGATCATATGTCCATAATCCAACAAGTATCCTCGAATAATTTCTCAAACTATAAAAGTTGATTTCCTCGATAAATTTTCAGTAATATAAGGATCACAATATCAATCGATATACAACTTTTAACTATCAATCTTCCTTCATTATTATCCAGTTATCCTCAAGGTCCAAATCACAGTATTTATCATGATCAGTATAGATTGCACGTCAATAAATCAGTCTACCACATGTAAGCAATCATGTCAATTTTAGTTGGATGTATGCATGTATAGGAATGAGATGCAAACATGATACATAACGTAATGATCACGAGACAGAATGGGTGATAATATCAAGAAACACAAAGATTAATAATATAATTGGATTCAAGAACAGGCTAACGATGTAAACGTGATCACAAGTTAATATTGACGGTCATGAGATATGATAACCAGAATTTATAATTCAGAGGCAAAATTAAGATCAATAATAAGATCAATAAGAAAGTCAACGAGAGGAGAATCGTGTACACTTGCCTGAGGTCGTTGGAGTCTGAATTTCCATAACTGCAACTGGCACTGGGTAAAATTCGCAGCCTAAATATTATGTAAATTAATTAGAGACTTGATATATTCTTATTCAGTGATAGGTTAAATAAGAAAGTAATTTTTACTATTTATTATAATTTTGGTTGGTTAATATTTCGAAATAATTCAATTTCTGAATCTATAGCAACCATTTAAAAACATAATTTCATACTAAAATACATGCATAAGCTAATAAATTGATGTATAATATTTACATATTACTGAATTATGAATTTCATATTTTTTGTGCTATTTAGAAATTTATTGGTCATTTTTAAATAAAATATCATTGAATAGTAATTACAAAAATATTTAACTTCATATTATTCTAAGTAATATAACATCAAAATAATTTTACAAAGTTTCAAATTTAGTTTGTGATTTTATGTGAATTTCCTAGAATTTTTTGTGAATTTTCTTGAATTTTATGAATTAAAATAAACCTAAAATCAATAAAAATAAATAAAAAGCTTAACGGGTCTGTTGCTACAGTAACGGGTCTGTTGCTACAGTAATGAGTTTGGGTCTGGTTTTCTACAGTAAATGCTACAATAATTTTTCTACTTATTTTTATTTTATTTGTTTCTTTTCTTTTTCTTTTCCTTTCTTTCTTTTTCTCTTTTTCCTTTTTTTTTATATTGGGTCGGGTTCGGGTCTGTAAAACAGACCCGGACCCGGGTCTAGCACCTGACCAGACCAGGCTTGGTCAGACCTGGCCCAGGCCAGGCCTGGGTGGCCAGGCTCTCGGCCTGGAGCTGGCCGAGAGCAGCAGTTGCTGCTCTCGGCCAGAGGCCGAGTGCAGAGCACAAAAATCCCCCCTTTTTTTTATTATACTAAATTTCTAAAATTAATTAAAAATTATGACAATTAGTATACAAGTCTTAGGTGTCAATATATATTTTTATTACGATTTTAAAACAAGTTTTTCATGGTGAAATTGTTGATTACACTAGGGTATGCTACGTGTTCGGTGAAATGCCACAACGAACTAAATTCTACAAAAACGCAAAATAAATACCTGGAATGCTTCCCTTCAATCTGAATCTTCCTCCCCTCATCCAGTACTTCAGAATCTCACCTAGTTTGAAAGAGGAAGAGATAGTGTAGTGAAGGAAAGAGAGAGAAGTTTAAGTTTTGCAAGTGACTTGAGATGGTGAGATATCCTTTTTGTAGGCACCACACACACCCCTAAGCCCCCCTGAGAGTTAGGCTATGTGAGAGGAGTAGTGGGTTCAGTTTGGGTGAGTGGGAATGAGGGGGAGAAAGTGTAGGAAAAGTTAGATAGAGTGGGGGAAGTTGGAGAAAATGGGGGGAGTAGAAGAGAGATTTAAATAATTAGACATGGGCTTTCAAACCACACGCCAATGTGGCAAAACGATCTGGGCATTCGGATATGTAGGCAGTGGCCATGGGTTTGAATCTCAGAATGAACAATCTGGTGTTTTGATTTTATTAATTTTGAAATAAAGGGGTCAAAGGAAATAGAGTTAAATAATGTATATTTACTCCTTCAGTCAACATGCTAAGAAAGCAACATGGCTAGTGCATTCATTTTCTTTCTAATGGGTCTTGGGTTCTAAACCTGCTACACATGCGGGTTTTCTAATTTTAATTTCATTTTTTTCTTTTTAAATAAATATTTAAACATTATTTTATTGGATTAAACCCTATTAATTCAGGAAAATCCTTAAAAATTCTCAAAAATAGAAGATGTCATCCTAAACAATTTTGTGAAGTTGGATCTCCAAAATTCATGTCCTATTATTAATTAAAAATCTCGAAGTCAGTCCGTGACACAGATCGACCCCAAATTGAGATTCTTCTCCAATAATTCCCAAAAAAATTCCAAAAATCCAGAAAAATTCAAAATAATGAAAAATGATATTTTTGAGCTGAAATGACCTCAATCTGACTATCAAGATGATTAAATCAGTATCAGATACCAGTATTGATATATGTATATCGGGAACCGAGAGTTACAATCCTACCCACCTTATAAAAAGAATTTCGTCCTCGAAATTTGGCCAGACATCGACATATAAATCAACGTTGCATCTGCGTAAGTTAGAATTGTCCTAGATCCGCAGTTGTGCCAAAATGATATAACCCAATACCAAGTCAATCATGGGTCATGATCTTACATATTCATCTGCCAAGAGTATCACCATTAGTCCAGGGATCGAATTGACTTTCCAGAGTTCATAATTGGTCATATAACTTTGGTCTCCCGATCCACTATAGTCATGTTCATCTGATAAGATTACTTCCACCATTTATAGATCAGATCCTTAAGGTCTACCAGTAAACATACTCTACTGATTTATTCTTTTTATTCTTTTGATCTATTCTGATCACATTGAACAAGAATTTCAGATATCTCAATTACGTTACCTTTCTTGTAACATCACTCCAAATATTAGATTATCTTTAAGAATATTACATATTGCTCAAACAATAATCATCCTTGATTGTTATATTCTTAAAACCATTAAAATCCCAAAAATTTCAAATCCTCGAGTACATGTTTTATACAGGTCAACAGAATTATAGTAACATAAATCTCATATCCCACAGTCACTTAAAAATCATTAGTTCAAGTAGGAGTCACTAATGAAAATTTTCAAGATCAAATATCAACAATCAGTAATTATAAGTCCTCGAAAAAAAAATGCGTAATGATATCAATTAGTTTTTATCCCAATCCCTCAATATATCTTTCAAATTGATTCTTATAATCTTACTGTAATATTTCTGCTTTAGATCCTTAAAGTTGAGTTTAATATTCATTGATCTCCATAAAGATCCAGATATATCTATCTCCTCCTTTCATCTATGATTCCTCAATTAAAAGATCGCAGGATTCTCAAATTATCAAGGTATTCCAATTATAATGTTCTTAAGAGTCATAGGATTAACTCAACAACCTCAAACTATGATAGATATTCTTAAAATATTACTTAGGTCTGAAAACTTCAAGATCCTAACCTTCAAAACTAAATCCAAGCAATTTGATCCAAGGTATAGTCATATTTTGACTAAGGATATGATTCCGTTTATTGATCTGATTATCACTCCAATTTATTGATGTAATCTGATCATTATTTAATCCAGGCATGATTATTATCTTAGTCCACCATCTTGCTATGATTCCCTTGTAAACATGTATCTTAAAAGTTTCAGATCAAAAATTTCTCATAAAATTTACTGCCAGATAATTCGACAAAGATCCTCTCAATTATTCTTCTTGGTCCAAATAATCAGGTTAAGTCCTCAATATATCTATCCTCAATCTAAATCAAGAATAGTCTAACCAAACATGATCAAGCTGGGCAGAGTAGGTATGAAGACAACATGGATGGAAGAGTCACATCAGGGTGACGGCTCCAAGCATTTTCGGGGATCGATTGTACAAGTATGGAGTCACAGAAGGGAGCCAATGACTGCTTACTCAGATAATTTTGTGGATGATTATCATATATGTGACATGATTATGTATATGGCATATGACTAACCTAGCTCTGATACCAACAAAACCATGTCACACCCCGCTTCACAAAATACGAAATACGAATACGTGATGATGGCCAACAGATACTCATAAAGAGTGAAATCTCTTCCATGAGTACCTTAGGCTGTCAGTAACAAGCAGGATAGCACACATATATGCACATACAACCAAGCACAGGGATAAAATCACATATATGAAAAACTGAATCATAAACAATATCACCCATTATATCTGAATAAAACAAGTCAAGAAGAAACTGAACTCAGATGAGAACAGCAAAACCAGAATATGATCTACGAAAAACTCTCTATACCGGCATCTAGATCTAAATACTGAAAAAAAATATAAAAGTCTGTCAGAAGCGGACTAGCAGGAGTACACGAAACAGGAAGGAGAGAATATGAAAATGTAGTAACAGTAAGTAGGACATAAGAACAATATGTTTGAAAATATCAAGAACTGGATATAATAACAGTAACAGGAATAATCAAAAGATATATCATGTACAATAAGACTGTGGATGTATGGTGTGACATGTATATAATGAACATGAAATATCCTGGACAAGTAATTGTCGTGTAGTATAATCACTAGAACATGAGATCATAAGATAAAGCATCATGATAGGTCCAGGAACATCACGTAGTCAGTATAATGCATGTCATATGAGTCTCAAGTGTCAGTATCTTGAAAATACATGTCAAGTACTAGATCACTGGAGACAATGAAGGATATGATGCAAGTGCATATGTCTAGCATATTTTAATACCCTAACTAATGCAACCATCTTGTGCCCCATCCCACAGGATAACTGCATATAAAATAACTGATGCGTTAGTGGATCCTGATAGCAGGGAGAAATACTTCACTATACTTAGGTATCATGTAATATGTAAAAACAAGAGCGCGCATAAATAACAAGATCACGTGTGACATCCAAACCCACAAGGAGTCGCCCTTCCAAGCACACCTCCCTGGATTTCCCCTGCTACAGTCTCCCCCAATAACCCCAGCTTGACTAATTTTATTAATCAATGCAAATGTAAAATAGCATGTGACTCAGTGTATATGAACCAGAAGCCGTATCATCAGTGTCACATAGTGAACACAATGTGCATCAAGATCAAGGGACGATGTAGACAGTGACCATATCAAGTGACAAATATATAGTTGTGCAAGTGATACCAGACACATGCAAAGTAGTGCAAGTAATGACAGTATCATGTAATCCAAAGGCCATAATAAGTCGATCTTGATCATATGTCCATAATCCAACAAGCATCCTCGAATAATTTCTCAAACTATAAAAATTGATTTCCTTGATAAATTTTCAGTAATATAAGGATCACAATATCAATCGATATACAACCTTTAAATATCAATCTTGCTATTATTCAGTTATCCTCAAGGTCCAAATCACAGTATTTATCATGATCAGTATAGATTTCACGTCAATAAATCAGTCTACCACATGTAAGCAATCATGTCAATTTTAGTTGGATGTATGCATGTATAGGAATGAAATGCAAACACGATACATAACGTAATGATCATGAGACAGAATGGGTGATAATATCAAGAAACACAAAGATTAATAATATAATTGGATTCAAGAACAGACTAACGATGTAAATGTGATTAGAGGATAATATTGATGATCATGAGATATGATAACCAGAATTTATAATTCAGAGGCAAAATTAAGATCAATAATAAGATCAATAAGAAAGTCAACGAGAGGAGAATCGTGTACACTTGCCTTATGTCGTTGGAGTCTGAATTCTCATAACTGCTACTGGCTCTGGGTAAAATTCGCAGCCTAAATATTACGTGAATTAATTAGAGACTTGACATGTTCTTATTCAGTGATAAGTTAAATAAGAAAGTAATTTTTACTATTTATTATAATTTTGGTTGGTTAATATTTCGAAATAATTCACTTTCTGAATCTATAGCAACCATTTAAAAACATAATTTCATACTAAAATACATGCATAAGCTAATAAATTGATGTATAATATTTACATATTACTGAATTATGAATTTCATATTTTTTGTGCTATTTAGAAATTTATTGGTCATTTTTAAATAAAATATCATTGAATAGTAATTACAAAAATATTTAATTTCATATCATTCTAAGAAATATAACATCAAAATAATTTTAAAAGTTTCAAATTTAGTTTATGATAATTTGTGAATTTATTAGAATTTTCTGTGAATTTTCTGGAATTTTATGAATTAAAATAAACCTAAAATCAATAAAAATAAATAAAAAGCTTAACGGGTCTGTTGCTATAGTAACGGGTCTGTTGCTACAGTAATGAGTTTGGGTCTGATTTGCTACAGTAAATGCTACAATAATTTTTTAATTATTTTTATTTTATTTGTTTCTTTTCTTTTCTTTTCCTTTTTCTTTTTCCTTTCTTTCTTTTTCTCTTTTTCCTTTTTTTCCTTTTTTTATATTGGGTCGGGTTCGGGTCTGTAAAATAGACCCAGACCGGGGTCTAGCACCGGCCTGGCCTGGCTGGCCAGGCTCTCGGCCTGGACATGGCCGAGAGCAGTGCTGCTCTCGGCCTCTGCTGCTCTCGGCCAGAGGTCGAGAGCAGAGCACAAAAATCTCCCTTTTTTATTATACTAAATTTTTAAAATCAATTAAAAATTATGACAATTAGTATACAAGTCTTAGGTGTCCATATATATTTTTATTACAATTTTAAAATAAGTTTTTCATGGTGAAATTGTTGATTACACTAGGGTATGCTACGTGTTCGGTGAAATGTCACAACGAACTAAATTCTACAAAAATACAAAATAAATACCTGGAACGCTTTCCTTTAGTCTGAATCTTCCTCCCCTCATCTAGCACTTTAGAATCTCGCGAAGTTTGAAAGAGGAAGTGTAACGCCCCGATCCTAAAGATACAGAGACGTTATGGCGACGTACATACGCAAGGCGGAAAACCCCACGTACGTACGCTAAGCCTCAGTACAGTAAATAATCTCCATATATACCTGAGTTCCAGCATGAAATAAGTATAAGAATACCTGCAGAAAAGGTGAGTGATTATAACAGATATGAAAAATAGGGATAAATAAGATAACAACAATAAATAACTAAGATACCTATGAATAGGCCAGATGAGGAATCTCCTATGTGACTCCATGGCACTCGATGAAGCTACGGTAACTCGGATCTCCAACCTGGGCATGCAAACCCAGGGTCGTCAGAAAGCGACCTAGTGAGTGGTAAAATGAAGGAGGCAGTAATAGATACAATAATAATACAAGCACGATAATAATATATAATACATGATGTTATAATAGTGATACCAGATCATAAGCATATGATAAGCAGCAGAATATATAAACATGAAAGCAATAGAAATATAGAAACGTGTCCTCTTTTAATACCATCACTACTTACGCGGTTATTATCAGGTCATGTTTCTAATCGTATCCAGTTTATATAATATATAATGTTATCTAGTGGTGACGTGATAGAAATGAACATGCTAATGGTGATGTGATAGCAGTGAACATGCAGATGGGCATATGCTAACTAACCAGTATACGGTGTGGTGCATAGACAGTAATGATGTATGCAAAGTGTACAGAAAATAGAACATATGCACATATGCATGAATAGTATGCCACTACAAAAAGTGTAACATTTATCATTTAAAGTAACACGTATACCTGTCACAAAATATCGGACAAATGATCAGGTACAAGAATAAGTACAACTATACAATAGTAAACATGTATCAGACAAGGAATAGTAACAAGTAGTAAACATGTATCAGGCACGTCATGTTATTTATACAATAGTAGCAATCAGTACCACCTGGTATTTTAATCATTCTCTTCCAGTGTCCCATACCACTGGCAGTTCATACTGGAGCACGCACTCCAGTCGAACCCATCCGGACATGGCTTACGGGTACCATTATCCAAACGAGAGAGTGACCAAATAACAAGTGTTCCCGACGTCACTATTGTGTATACTGTTTTATTATGTTACTTGGAAACCTATGGTCGAGGAGTTCTTATCGGGTAAGTGTATCCCGTGCATACCCGGGATCACGGCCTTTATCAAACCCCTGGCTGCTAAGACCAGGGCCCTCCGCTAAGAGGGGAACAATAATCAAGTAACAAGAGCTCATGGAGCAATTGGTAGGTAGCACTACCGTCCCCTACAGTGGGAGAACAATATGGATCCAGTACATCACCCGATAAGATCTAATCAACCGTCAAGTCTCCCCCATACCCCAGTTAACTTTATGATCTGATATGTCAAGTAGACAATGTAACAAGAACAACTACTGTACATGATATACTGTACATGATACGGGTAATATGATAACTGGACCAGAGCTCTGTTGATAACATAGAACAATATAACGAGAAACGGGAACAATATAACAGGAACAATATAACGGGAAACGGGAACAATATAACGGGAACAATAGATGTGGGATTCCACATATCGCATATCAACAGCTCTCATATCCAGTATCGAGAATATCCATATCAGTAAAAGGAAACAATCATATAACATGACTATGGTACCATGGAACAATAATACATGTAGTATGAACGGGAATCCATATGACAAGAATAAAGAAACCATACATGCATGTGTAACAGTGATATGCCGAGAAGCCATGTAACGATAATCACACTATATGACATGACGGTAGTCTGTGCATGGGTATATCCATGTACCAGTGGAACATATATGTGTAGCAATCTATGTGATAGCACATGTAATAACAGTGGTCAGTGTATAATGTCATAATGTGTCCAGTGACCTACAGTATCCATGTCATCGTGTCGTGAATCTCAGTATCTACGTCATGGTGAGACGTGTACATGAAACTACCTGACACCTACATGAAATAATGATATCCAGGGTAACTGCTATGTATATGAAATACGGTGTTCCGTGTACTAAGGTCAGTAAGGGTAACAGGGGAATAGTGACACGAGTTCGTATCATAGAGTACGCGTGTATGTGTGGTGTAACCAGACGCGTATCAGTGTACCTGTCACAGTATTGTAGAACCATACCAGTTATCCATGTAGTGACAGTGTCTCGTGGTCCTTTATCTGTATTCGTTTCTTGTTTATGTTTACTATCCTATGATACAGTTCTTATTATAAAACAGAACGTTTATAGTGCTTAACCCATAATGTCAAGTGCATAACTAAAGTAATCACTCATGGTATTAAACAGAAATAAATATAATTTCAAAAAGAAAAAACTCACAAACTAGTCATGGGAAGGTAGCTCTCTTTCCCACGATCGCAACGGATCCAGAATCGTCCCAATCGAAGTCCGGATGCTCCCGATATCGCCCGAATTAATACTAAATCAGCAAAAGGGTAAATATGTAATAAAAAAATTTAAATGCAAATAATAAAAGTAGTAAGGGGGTTTTCTAAAAATGTACCTTTATTGGGTTGAATGCGGGTAGACGGGTTAACGGGTCGGGTTTAGATCCGATACCCAAACCCGTTTAACTTAAGTTATTGGATAATGGGTAACAGGTCGGGTTTAGGGCTTATTGGGTTTTGGGTCTTAATAAACCCAAAAAGGTTTATTGGGTTATGGGTGTGAACCACAACAGATGCAGCAGCAGCATGTGTTGCTGCTACCTACGCACAGCCCGGCCAGCAGCTGCTGGCCGGCGGCGGAGAAAGCCCGCCGGCGGCGGTCCCGGCCGCCGGCAGCGCGACCGTGAGTCGGGCCCGGGAGAGGTTGGTTGGAGAGAGAGAAAAAGAGAAAGCGTGAGAGAGAGGAAGAAGCAGCAGCTGGAGAAGAAGAAGAAAAAGGAGAAAGAAAAAGAAAAAGAAGAAGAAAGGAAGAAGAAGAGGGGTGGTGGTGGCCGGCCACCGGCCGGGGGCGCGGCGGGCGGCGCGCCGGCCGGGTGTGCGGCCCGGGGTCGCGGCCGACGGCCTGTGGCCTAGCTTGGCTATGGGTCGCCCCCCCTCCTTTTTGGGTTTCTGTAGCACAGAGAGAGAGGGTGTGGAATTTAGAGAGAGAGAGAGAGAGTTTAAGAGAGAGAGAAAAGGGGTTTAGATAATTACGGAGAGTTAAGAGAGAGGGAGAGAGGATTTAAGGGAGGGATTGGCGGTTGGGTTAGTCGGTGGGAGATGCTTCCAGAGAAAGGAAGAAAGGAGAAGAAAAGAAAGGAAAAAGAAAGAGTTAAAAAATATAATATTTTATTATTATAATATTGGCTCAATATTCGACCAGCTCTGATCGGTGTCCAAAAATTATAGAAAATAGAGAATATTATCCTGAGACGTAATATGAAGACGGTTTGAAGAAATTCGATCCGGTTTGTAAATTAAAAGTCCCGGAAAGTATCGCCGATATTGGGTGACACCGGTTTGGCCGGATTTCCGATAAATTCAGAAAAATCCCCAAAAATATCCTAACGTAGAGAACACGATTCTAAGGCACATGGTGAAAGCGGATTCTCAAAATTCTACTCCAGTAGTGAGATAAAAATCATAAAGCCAATTATCGGTATCGGTCGACACCGACTACGGAGATTTTCCAAAATAATCCAGAAAATTCCCAGAAAATCTTGAAAAATCTAAAATATTAGAAAATGACTTTTGAAACTGAAATCAGCTCAATCGGACTACCACGGAGGTCAAATCAATTTTATACGTCGTATCGCGTACCGATACTGTGATACGTACACCGGGGAGCAGGGGGTTACAGGAAGAGATAGTGTAGTGAAGGAAAGAGAGAGAAGTTTAGGTTTTGCAAGTGACTTGAGATGGTGAGATATCCCTTTTATAAGCACCACACACACCTCTAAGCCCCCCTGAGAGTTAGGCTACGTGAGAGGAGTGGTGGGTTCAATTTGGGTGAGTGGGAATAAGGGGGAGAAAGTGTAGAAGAAGTTAGAGAGAGTGGGGGAAGTTGGAGAAGATGGGGGGAGTAGAAGAGGTTTAAATAACTAGACATGGGCTTTCAAACCACACACCAATGTGGCAAAACGATCTGGGCATTAGGATATGTGGGCAGTGGCCATGGGTTCGAATCTTAGACTGAACAATCTGGTGTTTTGATTTTTATTAAATTTTGAAATAAAGAGGTCAAAGGAAATAGAGTTAAATAATGTATATTTACTCCTTCAATCAACATGCCAAGAAAGCAACATGGCTGGTGCATTCATTTCCTTTCTAATGAGTCATGGGTTCTAAACCTGCTACACATGCGGGTTTTCTAATTTTTATTTTATTTTAATTTATTTTTTTCTTTTTGAATAAATATTTAAACATTATTTTATTTGATTAAACCCTATTAATTCAGGAAAATCCTCAAAAATTCTCAAAAATAGAAGATGTCATCCTGAACATTGTTGTGAAGTTGGATCTCCAAAATTCATCTCCTATTATTAATTAAAAATCTCGGAGTCAGTCCGTGACACCGATCGACCCCAAATTGAGATTCTTCTCCAATAATTTCCAAAAAAATTCCAAAAATCTAGAAAAATTCAAAATAATGGAAAATGATATTTTGAGCTGAAATGACCTTAATTCGACTATCAAGATGATTAAATCAGTATCAGATACCAGTATTGACATACATATATCGGGAACCGAAAGTTACAATTTTGCACACTTGTACGAATTAAAATTAAGGGCAAAACCCATACAAGATAAGATGGGGAATTCATCACCCTTTCTTAGCTCAAAAATCACCTCCCTACTCACACAACCCAAGCCTTAATAAAAATTAATAGACGTTGGCCCCTAGGGACATCTTGGACTCATTAAGAGATTGACCGAGGGTGGAACTTGTTTTGAATCTTACTCATGTGTAATCGGTGTCTGAGGTTGGGGATTAAGAGGTTACGCCTCGAAGATACCGTGATTTGGTATAATTAAGGCCTGTTACTTACACACGGATACCTCCCACCGTATTTTGCCCCTACCTGGCCGATTAACTTGTGGTCGGATTCAAACAACAACCTCCCCCAGGTAATCGACCAGTTAGGAGTCGTCTAGGTCTAGGTCAACCCTAGTATAGGCTTGGTTTTGATTTTCTTTCTTTTTGTTTGTTTGTTTACTTTTCTTTTTTGTTTGTGATTATTTGTGAAATGGAATTCAACAATAATAATTCTTTCAATCCTAATATGAATCCATATGTCACGCCGACCCCATTTGTTTTAGATAATTACAACCCAGTTTTTCACAATATGAACCAACCAAATACACCGGGTTGGACTTATCCGAATCAATACAACCCATACCCCCAATCTTATGACTATAATTTCAAAAATAATTTCAACTCGTCACAGAGTCAATGGGGATTCACCTCCCCCGAGTCCAATTTTCCACTACCTTGTCCAAAATTTTCACAATTTTCACAATCTCTATTCCCCAATTTTGCTTCCTATACTTCTTTTCTAGACCTCCCATAGAAGAAAAATCTGAGTTAGAAAAGAGTATAGAAGCCAACTTACAAGAGGCTGAACGACAATTTCAGAAAATGATGGCCTCTCCAATTTCACAATATTTTCAGGAGTCTTACTCAGTTCCCCTCCTCATAATGAACAACCATCTGCCGTGGAAACAAGTAAGGAACTCATGCATGAGTCAAAGCTTTAATCTCAAAATATGTTGGACTCACAATCTTCACTATCCTTCCAAAATCAAGATCCTTATACTCCCTTTTTGGACCATTCACTTGAAGAAAAATCATATCTAGAAAAGAGTATAGAAATCTTGTAGGAGTCTGCGTTACAATTTCAAAAATCTTCTTCTCAGTCTATTGATAGGTTGGAAATACAATTAAGTCAATTGATCAGCATTTCAAAGAATGAGGAAACTCTCTCTTATCAACTTTTGACCAATCAAAATATCTCTAAATCTATCAATTTGACCCATGACTCTTATTGTTTTGGAAACCAAGATTCTTACACTCCCATTCTAGAGCATCCACTTGAAAAAAACATCACATCTAGAAAAGAGTATATAAGTCTTGCAAGAGTCTGCACTACAATTTTAAAATCTTCTGCCCAGTCTATCAATAGGTTGGAAACACAATTGAGTCAATTGGTTAGCATTTATAGGAATAAAGAAACTCTATCTTATCAACCGTTGACCAATTCAGCTATCCCTAACTCTATTGATCTGACCCAGGACTCTTGTCATTTTGGACATCAAGATTCAATTTCAGCACACCCATCTGAACTTGTCCAAACATCAAATGATAAAAATCTCATTGACATTTTGGCAAGTTATCCTTTTCTTAAAATTGAACTTGAGCATGAATATGCTCCTGAACTTTAACTTGGTAATTCAATTTCACTTTCTGATTCAATATTAACTAAGGTATTTTTACCTGATTTTAGGCCTTTTCCTGAGTCAGTATTGGATCCAGTGTCAGTTCATTGTGAAATTGAATCACCAATCTTTTATGATCATCATATTGAACTTGACCAATTTCATACTTTTAAAAATCCCATTGATAATTTGGCAAGTTCTCATTTTTATGGAATTGAACTCATTGAGGAATGTGACCTAGATTCTCAGATTTGTGATCCAGTTCAAATTCCTGAATCAATAGTGACTTCTGTTTTGTTACCCAACTTAAGCAACATTTTAGAGTCAGTTTTGATTCACATACCTGTCATTCTTGAACTTGAATCACCTATCCTAGAAAGTCACATTCCATTGTGGGAAAATGAATGTGGAATAGGACTTCAACTTTTAGATTGGGACCCACTTCCTGAACCAATCTCGACTCCTAAACCTTTACTTAACTTAAATCTTTTTCCTGAGTCGGTATTAGTTCCTGTACTTCCTGAATCCAAATTAATCATTCCATTCTAGGACAAGAGTCTTTATAAATTTGACTCTGAAATTATTTTGAAAATTTGAAAATTAGATAGGGTAATTTTTTTAATAAAAATCATTCATATCTACATTATTCTAGTGGGTTGTATTATGAGGTCTCTGGTGGGTTCCACCGGACTCCACGCAAATTGGATTGGGCCGCATTTCGTGGACTAATCAAACCACAATCGGAACCACCACCTAGAGGTAATTTTTTTCTTCCCTCTCTATTTGTTTCATGCATATATACATCACGATGCATTGAGAACAATGCATAAGATAAGTGTGGGGGAGAGTTTACTAGCGTAGAGTTTTAGATTTTCTTTCTTTTACATTTCTTTTTTACTTTTAGAAATCTTCCCTTTTGTATAGGATTTTTCTCTTTCTTTAAAAACTTTTTGAAACAAGAGACAAAATTTTGATCTATTTTCAAGAAAATTAAGATGATCTTTGAAATTAAGGAAACCTTAATTATGACATCTTAAACCTAGTCAAAATAATGGATCTTATTTAAAATTATAGGCTAAGTAAGATAAATTGGGGAGATAATTTTATCTTGAATTTTTTGCCTTAGATAGTATGCACTTCACACTTGCACATTTTTGGGATGGAAACAAAGACCTAAAATGTCATAAAACAAAATTAAATAAAAAGAAATATATATATAAATGAATTAAAAAAATCACTTATTAAGCTAGATAACTATGCCTCAAGAAGCATGATTATTCACGCCTAACGGTGATCAAAAGAAACAAATAATCTCTCTTAGTTTTGTGGCCTTGTTTACTTGAGTCCTTAAACCCAAGGGATGTTTTCTCATCTGATGCCCCAAAACTGTCTGGTCTGGGAGTCATCGGTTAAAGGCTCACTACCCGGATAAATTAGAAAGCCTAAGAAAACTAAGGAAAGAAAAAAGAAAAAGAAAAAAATATATATAAATAAATGGCTTGATGGTTAGAGTTAAAATCCCAGAAATCTTCACTATCACAAAGTGCATATTATCTAGGTTTTATGAAGGATAAAATATTCAATCCAATTTTAAATTCTTACCTTAATGTAAGACAAGATCTTGCATAGAGACTAAGTTTAAGGAAGAATAATTTTTGGTGGACTTATAATCTTAGATCACTAATAATTTCCAAAAATATTTCGTAAACTTGTCTCTCTTTCAAATGCATTTTCAAATTCTAACATTTGTCTTCTTTCTTTATGGATTTTGTGGGTGCAATCCGCTGAAAACCCTCAGGAGACAAAACTCCTCCTCTACGGGTAACCTAAAGGTTTAAGGCTTGTTGCACACGCTTAATGCAATCGCGTCACCTGCGAAAGTGGTGTAATAACATGTGTAGTATAGTTTTCTTTCCTTGTTTTGCTCGGGACGAGCAAAAGATAAGCGTGGAGGTGTGATTAGTCTACAATTCTGCATTTTTATATCGCATTCCCTACCGATTTATGAATAAAATATCATTTCTGATTGCGTTTTGGTCTACTTTGCAGATAAATTAAGAGTCCAATGGCAAAGGGTAATAAGAGCTAAATTAAACCCATTTTTAGGTAATTAAATCCGCAATTCTTGGAGGCCAAGCAAAAGATCTTCTAGAAGATACATCGAACTTGGACCCTTGCGCACGTCAGACGAATATACGAATGAAAATACCCGAAACGGAGTATACTAAGAAGGTCCTAGAAGCAACGGGAACCACTCGCCAAAAACCAGGGACCTAAGTCCCTGGTATTGAAGCGAAAATGCGGCAATAGCCGTGTTTTCGCGGCAATATGGTGGGGCACGCATCGATCTTCGACGCGTGGCCCCGTCTTGTCTTCTAGAAGCCCCTTTTTGCCTATAAATAGCTCTGCAGAGGTCAGAACGCAGACAGTTTTGGATTTAGGCTAGGTTTTCTATCTTTAGTGTAGTGTAGTGTAGGTGTTCTTCCTTTCTTTTATTTTTTATTTTCTTTTCTTTTTAGATCATGTATTAGGGCAGAGAGATTCAGAGAGAGAAAGAGAGAGATTGATGTAATAGATGGTGGCAATCTATGTAAATGTGCCTCCTTTCTTCTCTATTGTAATCTTCTTGATCTTTTACATGATACTTAACTAATTTCTTCTTCTCATGGCAATCTAGCTACTAACCACTAACCATCTAATCACTTACTTGATAATCCACATGAATCTCGTAGCCTCTATAAGGCCTTGCTCTTGCAAGAGCCATTGATGGCTCATGTGATGGACTCTAACATTCTAACATTCCTAACACCCAAGGATTAGTGATGGCCAAGGTTCCATGTGAGGCAACTATCACTAAGAGGTTAGCATGGTTAGTAGAGCAATTAGTAGTTAGTAGCCATGAGTTCTCTTTTATCTTATTTTAAAAATCATTTATTTTCACCATCGTCTTTGTTCATCTTTGTTTTCATTTTCTTTACCACAAGCTTAATCTTCTTGTCTATTTTGTTTCCCAAACCACTTCTCTTTTGTTTTCACATCGCCGTTTCATCGCCCTTCTCCACCTATCACTTTCTTGATTCCTTTTCTTTTATTTTCTTTTTCTAATTCATTAACAAAGAAGAACTTGTTAACAACCAAGTGAATAAAAACTGTTCATGCTTCTATCGCCTCCTGTCCCTGTAGATTCGACCCGTTGAACCAATGCTATTACGAAAGTATCGAGGGAACATTAGCATACATATGCTTTTACATTAATTTCATAAAGACACGTTTTCGAGTGCTGGTTTTATCCCGATCAGGTATAAAGAAAAATAAAAAATTACATTGAAGAAGAAAAGAAAACCTAAACTAAATCTCTTTAGAGTTGTGTCCTTTCTGCCTTCGAGATACGAGGGTATTTATAGGAGAAAACTAGAGGGATAGAACGCGTATGAAGATAGGAAGAGCTGTATATTTCTGAATTTAAATTCTCCACTTATCTCAAAACTTGATTTGATTTATCCAGAAATTCAACTCTGATCTGCAGCTTGTTAGTGTGTTAATTACGAAATATCACTTACCAATGATAGAATTGGAACGAGTGATCAACAGAAGAATTGTAGCCCTTTAAGTCTTCTTTCTGTAGCATTTTGAATCATTAGATTTGAATTTTGGAAGCGAATGTTATGATTAAACTGCTAAGCTATATCCAGCCTGAATCTGAATTTAAATTGCTTCATCTCATCCGTTGATCTTCTCTCTATCCATTTATCCTCTTTGAATTTCAGTTTGTCTTCTAGAATTGATAAGATATACATTTATCTTTAACAAAACTGATAGGGTTTTTAAACAATCTAATTTTTTCTTAAAATTAGATGATATTATCTTATCTGATATATCCAGTTTTCAGATAAGATAGTTTCTAGAACCTTTGAATTTGAGTCGATCTCCTTTCTTTTGAACTTTTGAATTTAATTAGATAAATTTCATGATTATCTTCTCCCTATCATACCCTGCAAGAATTAGGACAATAAGATAAGTTATTTGCAATATTCATTACAGAATATATGTAGGAATGTAATAATATTTATGCGATATATGTATCCAAACACACCCCCACACTTATCTTTTGCTCGTCCTCGAGCAAAACAAAGAGAAAAGAAAAACTAAACTGACCAAACTTAACTCACTTTTATAGAAATCGCGTTACACTTAGCACATACAACAAGCCGTTAAACCTCTAGGTTACCCCTAGAGGACAAGTATTGTCTCGTGAGGATTTTCAGTGGATTGCACCCACAAAATTCATGAAGAAAAAGAAATGAATTGTTAGTATTTTTTTAAAACGCATTTTGAAAGGAAAAAATATTTGAAGTATTAATGTAACATTTCAAATAATATATAAGTTATAGGATTATGAAAACTTAGTCATTCCTAAACTTAGTCTTTATTCAAAAAGTTGTTTTCAATCAAGGTGAGGATTAAAATTGTATTTCTCATCTAGTCTATTATTTTACCCTAAGTCATATGCATCTTGTGACCGTGAAAATTTGGTTCAGGATTCTTCAACTCTAACTCTTATGCCTTATTATTTTCTCTTTTTTTTTAAATTTATGGCAGTAATATCCCTTAGCTCTATTAGGCTTTCTAATCCGCCCATGTAACGAGCCTTAGTCACTGACTCCCAAGACAGACAATTTTAGGGCACCGGGTGAGAAAACACCCCAAGGACTTAGGACTCGAGCAAACAAGGCCACAAAACTAAGGATTTTTATTTATTGAAACACTTTTAGGTGTGAATACTTATGCTTTATGAGGCACAAATACCCAGCTTAATCAGAGAACTTTTTTTTTGGATATATGTATACATATATATTATATATAAGGCATAAGAATCTTTGTTTTAGAACCCTAAGTGTGTAAGTGTATAAAGTATGCATATTTCATTAAGGTAAAAATTAAGACTACATTACTTTTTCAATTTTTCTTCCTAACCAAAAAGTCAAATAAATAATTTTATTTTGACCAAGTATAAGAAATCCTAATTATAATCCTCTTATTCCTTAAAATTAACTTAATTTTTTACAAAAATAAGTCAAAGTATTATTTTCCTTTTTAAAAAGTTTTAAAGAAAGATTTTTTTTTAATTAGTGAAGTTTAGCATGTTAGTAAACCCTCCCCCACACCTAACTCATGCATTGTCCTCAATGTATGAATGAAATGCAATAATACATGAAAAAGGAGAAAGGGAAGGAAAATTGTCACCTCATGGTGGTGGTTCCGATGGTGGTCTCATTAGGTCAAGCGTTTCTGCCCAATCTAAATACTGTGAATTTTTATGGAACCCACCTTTTATTTTCTCTTTCTTATTAGCATTTTTATACTCCCCAGTATGAATAGGATCGTGCAAGATCCTAGCATGAAATTTTTTTCGGTTATATGACCAATCTTGGGATATCATCACGGAGTCATATTAATCTAAACCTTGGTCCAACAGTGAAATATGATTTTGTGGAATGGATGATTTGGACTCAACAATGAAAGGAATAAGAGCCAATACTGACTCGGGAATAAAACTCAAATCAAATTTAGGTTCAAGAGTCGGAGTTGGTTCATGGGTTTGATCCAAATCATAGAATTCAAGTTCACATTCATTTTTCAACAATGGAATGTGACTATCCAATATAGTTGGTTCATGTTCAAGCTCTACAGGGATAGGAATCAGTGTTGGCTTCAGAATTGGATCCAAATTGAGTAAGAAAACTGGAGTCAGCATAGATTCAAAAAGTGAAACTGAATCACAACATTGGGAATCGGTATCACATTCATCTTCAAGTTCAATCTCATTGAAATGAAAACTTGCCAATTTGTCAATGGGTTGATATTGGTTAAGTTCAAAGTTTTGTGGTGAAATTGAATCTTGATTAAAATCTTCAAGATACCATAATTCTTCATCGATATGGCTTGAAGAATTAGGAATGGTTTAAAAATGTATTAGGTTGAGTTTTCTCATTCCTTTTATTAATTGTGTTGACCAAATGACTCACTTTTGCTTCTAGCCTATTAAGAGATTTGAGCCAATCCATTTGGGATTGAATACAATCATTTTGGGACTGAATCATGAATTCTATATTCTTTTCTAAGTCAACAGGTTCTCCTTGTTATGGTTGGACAAGGAAATTAGAGTAAGGATCTTAGATTTGGGAATTGTTTGGGAGAATTGAGTCCGCTATGATTTGTACTTGTCGTGTGGACTCAAAGAAGGCTTCAAAAGTCTTTTCTAAAGAAGATTTCTCTTCTATAGGTTAGTCTTGGTATGGATTATATGAAGCTGTTTGTTGGTAAGGTTGTTGATAGTAAGACTCGGAGAAGTTGTATCCCCACTGACTCGGAGAAGAGTGGTGATGATTATCCCATTCTTGTTCATAGTACTGGATTAGGCCATATATTGATTCGGATAACATCAATCTGGCATACTTGGTTGGCTAGAGTTATGCAATGTCGGGTTGATAATATCCAAATTGAAAGAGCTTGGGGTGAAATATGGATTTTAGTTATAATCAGAATATTTGTAATTATAATTCATTTTCACAAGAACAAACAAAAACAAACAAATAAACAAACATGAGAATAAAAAAATTCTAGCCTATATTAGGGTAGAGCTTAGACCTAGACGACTCCTAACTGTTGATTATCCACAAAGGTATATTGCGGAAGTCAATTGGCCAGGTAGGGGCAAGATTGGTGGGAGGTATCCGCGCTTAAAAGCAACAGGCCTAATTATGCCAAACCACTAGTCTTCGGGGTTTCACCCCTCAATCCCCAACCTTAGACACCGATTTGGTAAGGGTCAACTTCTAACAACTTCCCCTTAGGTCAATCCCTATTTGAGTCCAAGATGTCCCTAGGGCCAACGTCTACTCAATTGTATGCTAGACTGGGTTAGTGAGTGAGAAGATGATTTTTGGGCTAAAGAAGGGTAATGACTTCCTCACCTTATCTTGTTTAAGGATAGGCCCTTGGTCTTTTTAGTGCAGTGTATAAGTATAAAGCAAAAGGTAAAATTCAAGCAATATGAATCATTCAAAATATATTTCTTAAACTATACGCAATGCACACATACCTTTACTCCAGCACTCTTCAACAGTAAGATAAAGAAACGAAATAGACAGATGCCCTAAGATGCAAGAGTCTAAACGTTTTTTAGCATTTATAAAGCAACAAGTTGCTGTTGATTATAAATTTATACAGAGTAAGTTAAACAGATAGACTAATAACTGCAGAGAGCTAACCTCTGAAAAGCAAACTGCAAGAGACTATAGTTAGTAGTTCATCACAGTTGTGGGCTCTGATACTCTGCCTTCTTGAGCAGAGGCACAGAGTAGCGATATGTCCACTGCAGCTCCTAAGTTTCTATAATTAGCCTCTGTATATCAAAACAAAGAAGAAAAAGGGATTAACTCGTTAAAGTAAATTAAAAAGAAAGAAAATTTACCGTCCCTCCCGGCAACGGCGCCAAAATTTTGATCAAGCCAAACCTGCACCAAAAAAATATAGAAATTTAGAACAGTGCTAGGTCCTCAATTCTATCGTGCAGCCTAGGGCTAACGAATCGTGATCCACAGGGAGGGACAATAATGGAAGCGTTATGAAAGTTTCTTCTTTTAATTTATCAAAACTAGTTAATACTTATTTTCTCAGTTTATAAAAGAAAATAAAAATGTTAAATTAAGAAGAAGATGGTAGAAGAAGAAATGGTGGTGGTGTTGTTGTTTTAATTATAAAAGAAAAAGAAACAAAAAGAGATAAAGAAAAGTGTTGATGCAAAAATCAGAAATAAAAAAGAATATTTACCTCTATTGTTTGAATCATACCAAAGACTTACCTCAACATGAAGTAAATCAAAGTAATAGAAAAGAATAAAGAAAAGTGAGGCTTCAGCGAGATCGAGCATAATGAAGAAAAGTGGAAACCTCCATTGATTGTCACCTTCGATATAAGTTTCTTGAAGAAAAGATTACAATAGTGTCACTCTATAAAAACTCTTCCTCTCTTTTAGTCATGTAACTCTCTCTAACCTAAGCTATAAAGAAAAATAAAAAATTGCATTGAAGAAGAAAAGAAAACCTAAACTAAATCTCTCTCTGGAGTGGTGTCCTTTCTGCCTTCAAAGTATAAGGGTATTTATAGGAGAAAACCAGAGGGATAAAATGCGTATGAAGATAGGAAGAGCTATATATTTCTGAATTTGAATTCTCAACTTATCTCCAAACTTGATTTTATTTATCTAGAAATCAATTATGATCTGCAACTTATTGGTGTGTTGATTGCTAAATATCACTTATTAAATGATAGAATTGGAACGAGTGATCAACAAAAGAATTGTAGCTCTTTAAGTTTTCTTTCTGTAGCATTTTGAATCATTAGATTTGAGTTTCGGTAGCGAACGTTATGATTAAAATGCTAAACTGTATCCAGCTTGAATCCGAATTTAAATTGCTTCATCTCATCCGTTGATCTTCTCTCTATCCATTTATCCTCTTTAATTTTCAATTTGTCGTCTAGAATTGATAAGATATACATTTATCTTTAGCAAAACTGATAGGGTTTTTAAACAATCTATTTTTTCCTTGAAATTAGATGATATTATCTTATCTGATATATCCAGTTTTCAGATAAGATAGCTTTTAAAACCTTTGAATTTGAATCGATCCCCTATCTTTTGAACTTTTGAATTTAATTGGATAAATTTAATGATTATCTTTTCCCTATCATACCTTGCATGAATTAGGACATTAAGACAATTTATTTCCAATATTCATTACATATATGTAGGAATGTAATGATATTTATGCAATAAATGTCTCAAAACAAAGAATACTTTCAAAGAAGGAAGGCTTAGTTTAAGACATACATAAGATTCCGTTGGGTACTTTACATTAGAAAAACCACTCAAGATAAGAGGGATCGAAGAGAGATGGTTAGCAACGAAATTTTCTAACCTTTCTTGTCTCGAATCTCTAGATCAAATTCTTGAAGAAGGAGGATCCAACGAATTAGTCGGGCCTTGGCATCCTTCTTCATCATGAGGTACCTAAGCGCAGAATGATCGGTGAAAATGATAGTTTTGGACCCTAGTAGGTAGGAATGAAATTTCTCTAAGACAAACACTACTGCCAAGAATTTCTTCTCAGTAGTAGTGTACTTCAATTGAGCATCGTTGAGAGTCCTACTAGAGTAGTAAATCATGTGCTACTTGTTATCAATGCGTTGTAAGTACACCTAGAGGGAGGGTGAATAGGTGTACGGCTAATCTAATGAACAAAATGTGAAAATTAAAAACTAAATTGCAACACACTTAATGCAACCAATGAGTGTAGCCGAATTCCCGGTGAAGGGCTCTGGACTAACTCCTCTTGATTCCTCTGAATAAGAGTTGAGGTGCTATATGAAGCTGTCGTGGTTAGACACAAGTGAGGCACACATAAACAAGCCAAGCATATAATATATGGATAAGCAATATGAAATGATGCAAGGCACAATAGTAAAAGAGAGAGAGAGTTAGAGTCAATGGATCAAACGCAAACACCGAGATTTGTTTTGAGGTTCGAGCACCCAGCTCTACGTTCCCGCCTTCACACAGAAAGATTTTCACTAACTTGTCCACACAGGACTCCCACATAGGGAATCTCCACTGAGGATTTGGGGCAATACAATCGGAAGTACACAACTCCTCTCTCAATTATAAACACAACCTCTACACTTAGAGGCTAGGCTCAAAGCCAACAAAATCAACCACACAAATGAGGGATAAGAACAAAGCCAATACAAACACAATCCACCTCTTCACTAAGAGGGATACCAACACAACCTCCACTATCAACCTCTCACTAGAGGGATACCCACAATCACCTCTCACTAGAGGGATAACACAAATCAAGGAGGGTTTACAACTTGGTGGTTTCCACAACCACAAACCAATCTCTTTCTCGCAAAATAATGATCCTAATAGATAAGATAGATAGAAAAGCTCAAGTGTGAGAAAACAAAGTGTTTTGAACAAAGAAAATCACTTGGGAAAATCTCCAAATAGATATAGAATTTTTAGACCAAAAATAAATTCCAAAAGACTATTTTCTTTGAATTAAAAAACACTTTAAAAACAAATAGAGAATAAGAATTTTAACTCAAAAACTTTTTGCTGAAAGCACTTGAAAAGATCTGGATTTTTCTCTCTAAAAACCTTGTACAAAATAGCTCTCAAATAGGGTATAAATAGGCCCCATAAAAATTTGCCCGTTGGCTGCTGACTAGGCCCAGATTGGCCTTCCGGTCGACCGGCCAACGGTCAACAAAGTGACCGTTGAGCCCAGCGGTCAACTGCCCAGTCGACCATGTCAGATCCAGAGAGCAACGGCTCTCTGGCCGATCAACCGCTCGGTCGACCGAGTCTGAAAAAGAGAGCAGTGCTCTCTGCCCGGTTGACCGTCCGGTCGACCAGAGGCTTTCCAGAGAGCAGAGCTCTCTGGCGGTCGACCGGGACGGTCGATCGGCCTCCCCAGCTTGACTGCGTGCACGTTCTGTGCACGTCGGTCGACCGGCCCGGTCGACCGCCCACTGCTTCGGTCGACCGGCCCGGTCGACCGGCAGTCAGCCAGTCTGACATTTTTGGGACAGAAAAATTAGGGTTTTTAACTTAAATAAAATCCTATAAAAACTCTAAAAATCCACAAAAAATAAGTTCTTTTATTATATTTGAAATACAAACATGTGTGAAAAAATTCAATACATATTTCAACTTATTTGAACCTTTAATTTTGCCAAAAACCAAAACTCGTATTTTTCAAAACTTAGATTTTGAAATGGAAAAACGTTTTGTCCAAAACTCATCCAAATACAAAAACATGATACTTAAACAACTTGAAGCATATAGTATATGGATATAATCCAATATACATATAAAGATATACATATCAATATTTTGACAATAAATCCAAAAATAAGTTTTGTTAAAATACTAAAACTCCAAACTCATGAAATAGACTATCAAACTAAGTTTGTTTAAATAGTTGAAGCATACATGTATATAGAACAAATCTAATATACATTAAACCATGTAAACTTATTGATTCTATCTATTCATGGAAACCAAGATCGGTTAAACTAAAAAACGAAAACCAAAACCAAAACATGAAACTTAAACAAGTGTGTGTGTTGTGAACTTGAGCATATCACACTATCTAATCTTTAACTAATGGATCTAAACATAAACTAAACTATGTACCGAAGTCTTCTTGTAGAGCGCCATCTCCAAGTCGACTCGATCCAAACGTGATCCACCGAGCTTGACTCCAACGAATGCTAGATATGAACTTTGACGCTCGGGCTCTTGAATCACCATGTGAAAGCTCCAAAACATCTTTGTTGAAGCTAATCACCTACTAATATCTTGGTTAAGTATCTGAAACTAAACATCACAAGATTATTAGTAAACTATAACTACATGAGTTAATCATCATCAAAACTAGAGTGGAAGGCCTCTGGGCCAACAATCTCCCCCTTTTTGATGATGACAAACTCATGGAGTTATATATGCATGGATTAAAGTTAAGCTTCAAGGAAGCTCCCCTTAACTCATGCATAGCAATAAACAATAAATATATGCAATGAATACTATACATGAATATGCATCAACATGCATAAAGCAATGAAATGGACATGCTCTTGATACCAAACTTTTAAATTAAATTCCTTTTCCTTTTTGAAAAAACATGTTCTTAAATAATTGCTCTTGATACCAATAAAAATTTCAATTTGAAAACTTTATCAATAAAAGCAATAAAGCTCTTGATACCAATCAATAAAAAAACTCTTGAAAGCTTTTGATACCAATCAATAAAAAAATTCTTGATACCAATTGAAAGATAATCAATACTAGCTCTTGATACCAATAATAAAAATTTTAACAAAAGTTTCTTGATATCAATAAAATAAAACAACAAAGTATGAAACAATAAAAGCTCTTGATACCAAATTGAAACTCAAATACCAATAAACATGCACATAAACTCACAAATACTTCTCCCCCTTTTTGTCAATCATCAACAAAGGGGTCAAAGAAAACAAAATGTTCTCCCCCTTTTTGTCTTAAACAAAAAAATATCAATAAGGGGTGAAATTAAATCAAAATTTTATGATACCAAATAAAAAAATATATAAATTTAGTGCATCATGATATCAATAAATCATACCAATTGAAAGTACATAAAATAAATGTTTTTAACATAAATTTTATACCAATTGTAAGTAAATAAATCATTTTGAGGAATCCAACCAAAAATTTGATATCAATTAAAAGATATATAGATAATCTTGATATCAATAGTAAAGATTAGTACCAATTGAAAGTAATTTTCATTAGAAGTATATGATACCAACAATAATCAATATCCTTTTTCAATCATTTTTCATAAAGTGTGGGAGTAAAATACGAAAGGTAAACAAAACCACTTGAAAAGTGAAATATAAATTTTCTCCCCCTTTATGAAATACCAAACAAAATGATGCATAAGCTTGTATAAGATACCAATTGAAACATAATCAATTGAAATATAACAGTCATTTAAGAAATCAAGCTTAGCATAACTAAAATTTGTGCTCAAAGATATAGAGATATAGTAAGCACAAATAAAGCATATATATGTATGAAAATTGAATACCAATCGAAATTGATACTATTTGAAGTGTAAGCATACATATGTAAAAACATATATGAGTATACAAAAAGAATATCAATAGTGATACCAATTGAAAAGATCCAATGATACCAATTGAAAACATAATAAGATCAAGTGTATAACTCATATTTCCTACCACCCATTTCATACACGTGTTTAAAAGGATTTTCAATAATAAGCATATAAGGCATGGTCGCCCAACCGACCGCCCTTAAATGGAAAGGGTTTTCAAAAATAGGTTTGAAAATAGTTTAGCATAATTGAAAACTCTTTCAAAATGAAGAATACGAACTAGTTATAAGAAAAATTTGTAAACTAGTACGAAATCCTTCAAGTAAGGAATAAAGCAAAAAAAAGTTTCATGAAACATGAAAATCGTCAATTTAACTCAATATAAAATTCCTTAAAAACATGAAAATCATCAAAACTAGAATCCTTCAAGGTATATGTATGTCATGTACAAACTAAAGTATACATACATATCCAAATATAAACGAGTCCACATAAGTAATATGCATGAAGGCAAGTGGCTTAAGGATGTATATGTATAGCTATTAATTTGAACAAAATAGACATATACATGAAGTTTAAACATAAACATAAAAAGCATGTCCAAAATGAGAGTACAAGTCAAAATGTTTGAATCATCAAAAATACTAGTACATCTAATGGGTACAAATGAGCATTCAAACACAAACACATAGTAATCTATTTGTGGCTCACTAGTTGTACAAGTATATATCCAGATTTTAATGAAAACTAACATCTAAACATGTAATCAAAACATGAAGCATAGAAATCAAAATAAAACTCATAAACATCATATGATTATTATGTACATGCATATGCATAGATCTAGGACATACACATTAGATAAACTAAAGTGAGAACACTAAATATAAATTCATATAAACATGGATGTCTCAAATACCTAAACATGTATATCACTAATCTAAATATCATGACATATAACATACTAATCATGAAACATCAAAATATACTAAAATCAATGATATGAAAGCATGTAAACAATAAATGAGGAGTTAGAGACCGTTACCAAAATCATGAAGGCAACTCTCCATATCTCCAAAACATGGTGGTCCTCCCACCAAACTCCCCTTGAAAATGATGCATCCAAATAGTCATCTTTAAGCTCGAAATGCATCCACCTCAAGGCACCATTACTCTCACGTCATGTGAGAGCCCACACCTACATCAAATAACATAGGGGTGGTCTTTGGTACCCACACTCTTTGGGTCCATGGGGGTTAGCACCTTTCCTAACCCAAACAAATTTAGTTGTTAAATTTACGTCATGTATCTTATCATAGCAAAATTTAGCAAGGTGGCCCTTACGTCCACAATGTGTACATGTGTACACATGAGCATACATCATGTTATAAGTGTGTACGTGAGGAGCATGTGTATGCCGTGGTTTGTGTGCATGCATAAGAGGAACTTGTTTCTTTCGAAACATAGATTTCAACCGTGTATGGTTCAAAGCACAATGGCTCAAAGTGGAGCCCAAATAATCCACACTCTTCTTTAACAAACAAATATCATTATCAATCTTAGAAGAAGAGGTGCATGCAGTAGGTTAGCTAGAATGTGAAGCTACACTAGCATGGCAAACATGAGAATCTAAATCAACTTTTAAAGATTTATTTTCATTTAAGCAAACTTCTAAATCTTTTGAAATCAAATCAATTTTGTTTTCCAAAGAATCATTTTCTTTTAAAACAAAATCAAGTTTTGAATTTAAACATTCATTTTTCTTCAAAATATTTTCACAATCATTTTTATTTTTCAAAAACTTGTTTTCATTAAGGACAAGATCAAGCTTAGATTTTCATGAATCTCTTTCATTAGAAATCTCAACCTTCTCTTGCAAAGCCAAATCTAGTTTTGAACACAAATCCTTATTTTCTTCTTTTAGTTCAAAACTCTTCTTTTTCAAAAGATTATATTTTTCTAACAATTTTTCATATACAATTGATAGTTCTTCATTCAAAGCATTTGGATCAACATAATCATCACAAGAAGAACTAGCATCATCACCATCTAATTGAGTTTCCGAGTATACCTCAAGGGAGTCATTCCCTTGGACCATGTAGCATTGTTGCTCGGATTCTCCACTAGATTCATCCTCCACAATATTGGGCGTTTGTACCTCGGAGGAGGTCAACGTGTTCCACACTGCAAAGGCGGACTCACAGTTAGAAACTAAGCACAAATATTCTTCATTAAGCGTGCTTCTAAGTGCCTCAAGGGCTTGTGTATTGGCCTCTATATGCTTTCTATTACCAAGATAAGATTTCTTGGTAGCGGTAAGGAAAACATGTAAGCCTAGGGTTTTTAGATACATGGACATCCTAAATTTCCACATGACAATGTTGGAGACATCAAACATGGGAGGTGACAAGTAATCCATGAGTGTGTGTAAACAATAAAAGTGTGCAAATGCAAATGTAGATTAGCAAAACCAAGATCATACTCCTAGGTGGTTAAACCTAATATCAGGAGCGTAGGCTCTGATACCAATTGTAAGTACACCTAGAGGGGGGTGAATAGGTGTATGGATAATCTAATGACAAAATGCGAAAATTAAAAACTAAATTGCAACACACTTAATGCAACCAACGAGTGTAGCCGAATTCCCGGTGAAGAGCTCTGGACTAACTCCTCTTGATTCCTCTGAATAAGAGTTGAGGTGCTATATGAAGCTCTCGTGGTTAGACACAAGTGAGGCACACATAAACAAGCCAAGCATATAATATATGAATGAGCAATATGAAATGATGCAAGGCACAATAGTAAAAGAGAGAGAGTTAGAGTCAATGGATCAAACGCAAACACGGAGATTTGTTTCAAGGTTCGAGCACCCAGCTCTACGTCCCCGCCTTCACACAGAAGGATTTTCACTAACTTGTCCACACAGGATTCCCACACAGGGAACCTCCACTGAGGATTTGGGGCAATACAATCGGGAGTACACAACTCCTCTCTCAATTACAATAGAACCTCTACACTTAAATGCTAGGCTCAAAGCCAACAAAATCAACCACACAAATGAGGGATAAGCACAAAGCCAATACAAACACAATCCACCTCTTCACTAACAGGGATACCAACACAATCTCCCCTATCAACCTCTCACTATAGGGATACCCACAATCACGTCTCACTAGAGGAATAGCACAAATCAAGGAGGGTTTACAACTTGGTGGTTTCCACAACCACAAACAATTCTCTTTCTCACAAAATAATGATCCTAATATATAGGATAGATAGATAAGCTCAAGGGTGAGAAAACAAAGTGTTTTGAACGAAGAAAATCACTCGGGAAAATCTCCAAATAGATATAGAATTTTTAGACCAAAAACAAATTCCCAAAAGACTATTTTCTTTGAATTAAAAAACACTTTAAAAACAAATAGAGAATAAGAATTTTAACCCAAAAACTTTTTGCTGAAAATACTTGAAAAGATTTGGAATTTTTCTCTAAAAAAACCTTGTACAAAACAGCTCTCAAATGGGGTATAAATAGGCCCCATAAAAACTAGCCCGTTGGCTACTGACTAGGCCCAGATTGGCCTTCCGGTCGACCGGCCGGTCAACCGGCCAACGGTCAAAAAAGTGACCGTTGAGCCCAGCGGTCGACCGCCCAGTTGACCGTGTCAGATCCAGAGAGCAACGGCTCTCTGGCCGGTCGACCGCTCGGTCGACCGAGTCTGGAAACAGAGAGCAGTGCTCTCTGCCCGATCGACCGGAGGCTTTCCAGAGAGCAGAGCTCTCTGGCGGTCGACCGAGACGGTCGATCGGCCTCCCCAGCTTGGCTGCGTGCACGTTCTGTGCACGTCAGTCGACCGGCCTGATCGACCGCCCACTGCTTCGGTCGACCGGCAGTCAGCCAGTCTGACATTTTGGGACAGAAAAACTAGGGTTTTAAATTAAATAAAATCCCATAAAAACTTTAAAAATCCACAAAAATAAGTTCTTATATTATATTTGAAATACAAACATGTGTGAAAAAATTCAACATATATTTCAACTTATTTGAACCATTTTTGTGTCTTAGAAATTTTACCGAAAACCAAAACTCGTATTTTCCAAAACTTAGATTTTGAAATGGAAAAACATTTTGCCAAAACTCATCCAAATACAAAAACATGATTCTTAAACAACTTGAAGCATATAGTATATGGGCATAATCCAATATACATATAAAGATATATATCAATATTTTTGACAATAAATCCAAAAATAAGTTTTGTTAAAATACCAAAACTCTAAACTCATGAAATAGACTATCAAACTAAGTTTGTTTAAATAGTTGAAGCATACATGTATATAGAAAAAATCTAATATACATTAAACCATGTAAACTTGTTGATTCTATCTATTCATGAAAACTAAGATCGGTTAAAGTAAAAACTGAAAACCAAAACCAAAACATGAAACTTAAACAAGTGTGTGTGTTGTGAACTTGAGCATATCACACTATCTAATCTTTAACAAATGGATCTAAAACATAAACTAAACTATGTACCGAAGTCTTCTTGTAGAGCACCTTCTCCAAGTCGACTCGATCCAAACGTGATCCACCGAGCTTGACTCCAACGAGTGCTAGATATGAACTTTGACGCTCGGGCTCTTGAATCACCATGTAAAAGCTCCAAACATCTTTGTTGAAGCTAATCACCTACTAATATCTTGGTTAAGTATTTGAAACTAAACATCACAAGATTATTAGTAAACTATAACTACTGAGTTAATCATCATCAAAACTAGAGTGGAAGGCCCTGGGCCAACAAATGTGTTGTCCTAGGATAGCGTCTATGGCAAAATCAGAAGCGTCGCATATGATTTCGAACGGCTTAGACCAATCAAGTGCAGATATGATTGCTGTAGAAATAAGCTCTCTTATGCTTCTCCTAATAATTCATACATTCAGCATCAAAAGTGAAGGACACGTCCTTCGCTAACAGATTAGTCAAGGGTCTAGCAATCTTGATAAAATCCTTGATAAATCTTCGGTAAAAATTGGCGTGTCCTAAGAAGGATCGAATATCCTTCACGTATTTGGGCATTGAAAGCTTAGCAATAACTCAATCTTAGCTCTATCCACTTCAATTTCTTTCTTGGAGATTTCATGACCCAGACAATTCTATGTCTTACCATGAAGTAGCATTTCTCCCAGTTTAGTGTTAGATTTTTCTCAGCACAACATTGGAGGACAAGTTTTAAATGGTGGAGACATTGAGTGAATGAATCTTCGTAGATGGAGAAATCATCCATGAAAATTTCTAAGAATCGTTCTACCATATCAGAAAAAAGACTCAACATGCAACGTTGAAATATTACTGGGCATTGCACAAGCCGAAAGGCATTTGATGATAAGCAATTGTCCCTAATGGACATGTGAACATAGTCTTTTCTTGGTCCTCAGGAGCAATAGAAATCTGGTTATACCCGAGTAACCATCAAAGAACTGTAATACTCGTGGCCCGCCAAATTCAAGCATTTGATTAATGAAGGAAGTGAAAAATGGTCCTTACAAGTTGCAGCATTAAGCTTCCTATACTCAATGCAAACTCGAATCTTCGTGGAAGTCGAGTTTGGACCAACTCTTCGTTCTGTTGGAACTTGATTCTGAAGATCCATTTGTGAAGGCATTTCATTGGAGCTCTATCTCACAAGTTTATATAAGAGTTTACATACTCAAGACTTCCCAAGAATAATGGCTATGGATTTGTATTGTAATATTTATTAGAATATTAAAAGCCTTGAACATACACACACATCTTAAGTTTATAAGTCGACTTATTACCAAGCATAGTCGACTTATATCAACTATAGTTGACTAACCCTTAACTATAGTCGACTTACGTTTGTTTCTAGATGCATACAAACTTTTTGTTTCTGATCTGTATGCACTATTAGTCGACTTATAAGTCTTTATAGTCGACTAATATATAGCCTAGTCGACTTATACCTTTTACTGGTCGACTATATTCAGTTTCTAGAAACATATCTTTTGTATCAGCCATTCCCTAGTCGACTTGCCCCCTTTATTAGTCGACTAATATATGCAAAAGTTGTCCTTCTAGTCGACTAAGCCATAGATTCAAGTCGACTAATGGCAGTTTCTGACTGATAGACAGTTTCTGATTTCTTGTGTTTTATCCAACGTTTCAATATTCAAATTCTTCCTGATAACTACCCTAACTGACTATAGATTTCAACTATAAATAGGATGTTGTCCTAGGCTAAAAATACCATTCATATCAATAGTTTTCTGCCTAAAAACTCTGTTCAAGAATCTATTTTTTAGAAAATGTTTCCACTTTCAATTCTTCACTCAAATTCTAATCCTTTAGTGAAAATTTCTAAGAGTCCACCTATAAGAGTCCTTGTTCACGATCACATATAGATTCAAGCCTTATAGGATTGTTTGTAATCACTCAAAGAGAAAGATTGTACAAGAGCGTCTTCGGGTTGAAGAGAGATTGTACAAGGTGTTGTGTTTTCTTGGTTGTAAGAAGAGTTGTATACATTTGGCAAAGGGGATTTATCAAGTGGTATTCAAGGTGTTGATTTTGGGTGTACAAAATCAAACGTTAAAGGAAAATCTCAAGTGGGTGGCTTGGGGACTGGATGACGTCAAGAGGACCGAATCAGAATAAATCATTTGTGTTTGTGTTTGATTTACTTTCTGTGATTTATTTCCTTTTATGCAAGTTTTTTATTTAACGCTAATATCTTTGTTTGAGTGTTGATGTATTTTTAGATCCTACAATTGATATCAAAGCTCGGCCCGGCATACTCTATCAGAATCCTGCATACCCAGTCAACAACCTATAAGGATAGCAACGGAGTTTCCTTCATCGCAATTTAGAGAAGGACATTCTGCACAACGTCCACCACTATTTGATGGATCGAACTACAACTACTGGAAGTGTAGAATGAAGATTTACCTGCAATCTCTCAACTACGAACTATGAAATATAGTAGAAGCAGCGTACACCAAACCGACTACCAATTACAGGGCTTGGAGCATGATCAAAAGAAGAATGTGTACCTTGATGCCAAAGCGATGAATGCATTATTCTGTGCCTTAACCAAAGAAGAATTCAATCGTGTGTCAACAATCATATCTATAAATCAAATATGGCACACTCTACAGGTAACACATGAAGGCACAAATAAGGTTAAAGAATCTAAAATTTTTATTCTTGTCCACAGGTTTGAACTATTCAAAATGAAGGAGAATGAAACCATCTCAGAAATGGTTACAAGGTTTACCGACATAACAAATTCCTTAGCATCCCGTGGAAAGGAATACACCCAAGTCAAAAAATTTCGCAAGATCCTTTGTACACTTACATCAGATTAGGAGAAGAAGACAACTGCAATCGAAGAAGCAAATGATCTCTCCACTATGTCATTAGAAACCTCATTGATAATTTAATGGCATATGAAGTATAACTGGAAGACAGAAAGAAGGATGAATAATAACCTTTACCAAAGAAAAAAGAACTTGCCATTCATGCATCCTTAGATACGGACAATTCAGATGACAATGAAGAGGAGATAGCAATGCTCTCAAGAAAATTCAGAAAGTTCTTGAAGTAAGGTACGTTTAAATATTTTAATTGTAATAAAACAGGTCATATGAAGAAGGTTTGCCTATTGCTCAAAAATAAAGTTAAATTCAAGCGCAAAAAGTTTAAAAAGAAGAAAGACTATCAAGCATCATGAGAAAATAGTGATTCCTCTTCCTCTGACGAAGAAGAAGCCAGTGAACATGCTAACATTTGTTTCATGGCTCAAGAAGAAGATGAAGTACAATATACTAAACTCTAGATGCATTTCATGAATTATACAATTATCTTAAGAATGAAAATATAAAGAATAAAGTTTTGTCAAAGAAAATGAAAAACTTTTCATAGAAATTCTTGTTATGTTTTGCAAATTTCTTCTATAAATTCTCAAAAAGATGATTTTGAAAAAAATGATATCATCATTAAAAAGGATAGTGAGAATTTTATAAAAAAAATGTTATGCTTAAAAAGGAAACTTTGTCTTTAAATGAAAGAATTACCATTTTAAATAAAGACATATCGAGTTTCAAAATGAAGTATGAAGAGATTTTGAAAAATGTGACTAAATTTTAAGGAAAAGAAAGTTAAATGATTTGTTATCATATCAAAAGATGTCACATAATCATTATGGTATTGGATTCTTAAATCAAAGTGGAAAAGCTATACATGTTTGTAAAAAGAATCATAATCCATATAATTCTTTGTGAAAAGAAATACTAATATTATTTAAAAAAGAATTAAGAATAAGTTCATATGGATTCCTAAAAACTTAAGCATTGTTGATAAAAATACTTATATTGCATCATACGTACATTCTATATGTAATTCATGCAATTATATGTATACTAACAGATGGAAACTAAATTCAAATTGGGTTTGGATTCCTAAAGGTTAATACTTTGATCTTATAAATGATTGGTACCATTTTAATGTTTATTTTTTAGGTATCAAATAAAAAGTTTAATAAGAAAAATATTTCAAACATTTATCATATGTATATATATGTTATGATACATTTTTTACAGGGGAGAACACATATTTTTCTATATTTGTTATAACCTGTTCTACGCAGGGGGAGAACATATAACATATTCTCTGCAGGGCGAGTTTTTTCATGCACAAAAGTGTCATCATTAAAAAGGGGGAGAATGTTGGAACTTGATTCTGATGATACATTTGTGAAGCCATTTCATTGGAGCTCTATCTCACAAGTTTATACAAGAGTTCTACATGCTCAAGACTTTTCAAGAATAATGGCTATAGATGTATATTGTAATTTTATTAGAATGTTAAAAGCTTTTAACATACACACACATCTTAAGTCTATAAGTTGACTTATTACCAAGCATAGTCGACTTGTATCAATTATAGTCGACTAACCCTTAACTGTAGTCGACTTTGGTTTGTTTCTAGATGCATACCAACTTTCTGTTCTAATCTATATGCACTATTAGTTGACTTATAAGTCTTTATAGTCGACTAATATATAGCCTAGTCGACTTATACCTTCTACTGGTCGACTATATTCAGTTTCCAGAAGCATGTCTTTTGTATCAGTCATTCCCTAGTTGACTTGCCCCCTTTATTAGTCGACTAATATATGCAAAAGTTGTTCTTCTAGTCGACTAAGCCATAGACTCAAGTTGACTAATGGAAGTTTCTGACTGTTAGACAGTTTCTGATTTCTTGTATTTTATCCAACATTTTAATATTCAAATTTGTCATGATAACTATCATAATTGTCCATAGATTTCAGGTATAAATAGGGATATTGTCCTATGCTAAAAACACCAATTCATATCAATAGTTTTCTGCCTAAAAACTCTGTTCAAAAATCTGTTTTTCAGAAAACTGTTTTCACTTTCAATTCTTCACTCAAATTCTAATCCTTTAGTGAAGATTTCTGAGAGTCCACCTATAAGAGTCCTTGTTCACGATCACATACAGATTCAAGGCTTATAGGATTGCTTGTAATCACTCAAAGAGAAAGATTGTACAAGAGCGTCTTCAGGTTGAAGAGAGGTTGCACAAGGTGTTGTGTCTTCTTGGTTGTAAGAAGAGTTGTATACATTTGGTAAAAGGGATTTGTCAAGTGATAAACAAGGTGTTGATTTTGGGAGTACAAAATCAAAGGTTAAAGGAAAATCTCAAGCGGGTGGCTTGGGGACTGGATGTAGGTCAAGAGGACCGAACCAGGATAAATCATTTATGTTTGCATTTGATTTACTTTCTGTGATTTATTTCCTTTTATGTAATTTTTTTATTTAACGCTAATATCTTTGTTTGAGTGTTGACGTAATTTTTAGATCCTACATGTTCTCGTTTTCCACTATGGTGAAACCAGATTTCTTTAGAACCGCGTGGACAGGACTGACCCATTGGCTATCCGAAATGGGATAGATTATCCCATTGTCTAAGAGTTTCACAATTTCAGTATGAACAGCCTCTTGTATTATAGGGTTTAACCTATGCTGCGGGTCTCTTTTTGGTATTGCATCTTCATTGAGATGAATGCGATGTTGAACTATGGTTGGACTCAATCCCTTTATATCGGTCATACTCTAACCAATGGCTTCCCTATGTTTTCTTAGAATTGCTTTAAGATCTTCTTCTTGCCCGTCGTTTAAATGGGAGGCAATGATGACAGGAAAGGTCTCTTGTTCGCCTAGATAGACGTACTTGAGATGCCAGGTAAGGCTTTCAATTCTAAGGCAGAGGAAGGCTCACTGGAAGGATGAGTCAAATTTGTTGGCTCCATATTTGGTGAAATAGGGTTTGAGTCCCAATTCACAGCAGACTCAACAACCTATTAAGATTAAAGTCGTCAGACTCTAACCCAAAGTCACACTCAGTTTCTAATTTCAATTCTTCCATGTGTTCACTTGTTAAGTTCTCAATGAGGTTGACTTCAAATGTTTTGTCCTCAACATCATGGGGTTGTTGTCCTAGGTTGAAGACATTGACTTCTCTAGTCATGTCCCTAAAAGTTAACCTCATAGACCCATTCCTACAATTGATGATGGCATTGGCAGTAGCAAGGAATGGTCACCCTAGGATAACAAGAGTTTGAGCCCTCAGATTGGACACAGGTTGGTGTCTCTAGAACCATGAAATCAACAAGGTAAATAAACTCTCTGACCCGAATAAGGACATCATTAATTTTTCCCTTTGGAACTTTCACTGAACGGTCAGCCAGTGGATAGTGACTCGAGTTGGACTAAGAACGCCCAACCCGAGTTGTTGATAAACTGAGAATAGAAGCAAGTAGATACTTGCTCCCAAGTCAAGAAGTGCACGACTAATTTCGGCTTGTCCTATGGTGCAGGCATGGTGGGACAACCCGGATGCTTGTACTTGACAAGGATCAGACCCAACAGTAGCACACTAATGTTAGTGGCTAAAAGACTTTCTTGGGTACATTAGTCTTTCTCTTCTTGATGCACATGTCCTTAGAAATTTTGCATAAGATGACTTATTAGATGACATCAAGAAGTAGCACATTTATCTTCACTTGATTGAAGATCTCAATTATCTTATCCATGTGTGAATTTTCCTTGTTGTTTTTCAGCCTATTAGGAAATGGTACTATAGGCTGGTGCACCTGACTGGTTGACTTATCTGTTTTAGATTCATCAGATTTGGATGGACTGGGACTAGATGAGGTGGATGGTTGAGTGTGGTTATGTTGAATGGGTTTAGATGGTGTTGACACTTGATTATCAACTTTCTTTCCTGACCTAATGTATGAACAGCATTACATTGATTCAATGATTGATTCTCAGCCAAATAAGCTTGTTGAAATTCCTAGATTCATTATTGGCTGACTAGGTAAGGTAACTTTTTGCCTCTCATTTTGTGAATTGGCTAATTGTCTCATTTGAACCTCTAGCCTTTGTATAGTTTGCATGAGGGAATCTTGATTCTTCATGTACTTTTCCATATTTCTCTCAAAGTCAGTCATTC